>JAUKPT010005356.1:0-10480 GCA_032273505.1 Nanomia bijuga | reverse complement strand
TACAGTTGCTACAGAGGTAGAGACACCCTCAATAAAACTTAAAGTTAAAAGTTTATCAGACAGCATCCCAATTCGTAAAATCTGACATAAAGGTCCCCCCAGAGTGGACCCCAACATTATTCGGCGACTGCAACATAAATCGACATAAATCGGCAGTCGCATTGTGCCGAACAATGTTGAATCTTGTTGAAAAATGTCGAATTTTGTCGAATTTTGTCAAATTCTGTTGAATTTGGTTGAATAATGTTGCATTTTGTCAAATTTTGCCAAATGTTGTTGAATTTTGTTGAATTTTGTCGAAAAATGTTGTGGTCCACCCTGGGGGGGGGGGACATATATAAAACCTTGGCAAAAACACTTTCAAACTTAAGTTTTGAGTTGTTGCATGCCACCCCCTTTCTCACTCCGGTCTACTAAGAACTAGTCTAAGTCAATTTTAAAAGGAAGAAATTGCCAAAATCTTTGGTAAAATATCAGAAACATTTTGATATTTCAAAATTTTTATAAAATTTTAAATTTTCACTTTTCAAGACTTTCCATTTCCAATAACAAGAAAAATAAAAGTAGCAATTTCTTACAAAATGGCAACAAAATTTCAATATTTTTGAATTTTTAATCAAATATTGTCAGTTTAACGATCATAGAGCCCAAAATGTCTAAAATATTTTGCGTGACTTGCTCTAACTATATCCTCTTTCTTTGTATTAATACTGAATATTTGAAATATATTTAGCTCAAATAGTTCTGTTAGTTAGTATTTTTAGATGGGATTTTACTTTCAAAGAAAATATATCAATCATGTTCTGACAATCACAAACCATAATAGGTAAGCTTGCCAATAAGATGAACAAAATATTTCTTTACTATCTTCAGTGTTCTAGTCTACAAAAATACAATTAAAAATTTTTGAATACAAGGGACCACTTTAAACTGGATCAAAGGATTCTTGAACAACAGCTTTCAGAAAGTGCAGATAGACAGGAAATTTTCGATTTGGCGTCAAGTCATTAGCTGTATACCACAAGGTTCCGTGCTAGGACCCATACTATTCCTTATTTATGTAAATTAAATTCCTGATTTAGTTGAAAGTTTTTGCGAGCTATTTGCTGATGATGCTAAACTCTTCAATGCTGAATGGTCTCATAAATGGCAACTGCCATTCAACATAAAAAAGTGTAAAACTTTAAACATTGGCCCTAAGAACCCATTATTGGAATACAAAATGGAAGGAATTCCCTTGGAAAAAGTGTTGACAGAAAAGGAACTTGTAGTGATCATTGACAGAGACCTCAATGTGCAGGTGCAATAAAAAAGGCAAACATTAAGTTGGGTCTGATTAGAATAACTTTTGCGTGTGTAGACAAGACTACATTACCATTATTGTATAAGTCCCTTGTGAGGCCACACCTAGAATATGGAAGTCTGGGGGCCCTTCAACAAAGATATTTTAAATGTTGAAAGAATTCAGCGGAGAGCAACAAAGATAGTAAAATCTATTAAAGAGTTGGACTAAGAGGATCACTTAAAACAACTTAGACCTCCTTCTCTGGAATATCGAAGAAAAAGGGGAGATATGATCTTTACCTACAAATTGTTTTCAAAATTGACTGACCTTGATCCTAATGATCATGTCCCTGGATAGAAGTTCTCAGAGATAAAGCAACAAAGCTTTGCAGAATCAACAATTTTGCAAATAGAGTTATCTCAGACTGGAATGATTTACCGGAAGATGTTGTTACTGCAGCCTCAACAGACTTATTCAAAGTAAAACTGGATCAACTATGGAACCTACAACAATATAAAACAAAATTTAATTAATGTACATAACAATGAGTCGGTTTATCTACAGGATTATGCATATCTTTTACCAAAATATATTACTTTACTTCACTTCAAAAATTAGTATGCTGAGAAATATATATAGACCAGATGATAGACTAACCCCTACATTCAAAATGAATAATATCAATATTTCTATTTATTTAGTTACGAACATTTCTCAACACATACAACAAGTTATCTGAAACCTGCTTTGCTGATTGTGTTCATGATTTTTCATACAGAACTGTCAGTGGAAATGAAGTAAGTGTGCTAGTTCAGTCCTGAATATTTGGGAGTATAAGGTGCACACAGTTGCACACATAATCACTCTTAGTGGAAAGTTCAAAGTTCCGAATTAAAAGCTTACTCCATAGAAACTAAAGAACAACCAAGTATTTACAAGTGCTGTTACAAGTGCAGTTAAATAAGGAACTCTTGGTTTATACATTATTTCTTTGCTTGGTTGGGCGATTGTGATTGTGATTGCTTACATCTTACACCATGGTTGATTGCATATCTAATATAATAAAATTTGTATCATCTTACTCCCTTCAAATTTCACCTGCCTTTTATTTTCCCCTTGAGGTGGAAAAAAATTTAATGGAAGCAAATATGTATCTTCACACAGGGGACAGAAATTAAATAGAGAGAAATTTAAAGGGTGCAAACTTAAGTGCGAAGAAATTAAAACAGGTAATCTACCCTACCCTTAGTCCTTTTTAGCAAATACACAGTGACATGAACAAGAAAGGTAAAAAGTCTGTCCCAATCTTAGGGATGACTGGCAAGCTCCAGATAACAGGAACGTTTCCAGTCACCATGATCAAGGTTGGACACAAATATTGGTTACAATTTTTTATGACTACATTCATGCTAAGTCAGACAATGAAAAGTATCAATATAAAATTAGTCAAAAAAATATTTTGACCAACCAACAGCCACATTATCACAATTAAAGTCCAAAAGCTTATTAGATTGTAACCATCTGAGCCCTGCTGTTAGCTGTTTATAAAAAAAACACTGTCCCCATGTGGACAGGTTCAAGTTAAAAGGGCCTAAATTAGACATTTTTGATTTACTAAATGCAGTGCACATTTTGAGTGTAAAAATGATTTTAAATTATAATGATGGCATGTGTGGTGAACAAACAAAGGGTAATATATATTGAATATCCCATCTCTTTACATTGTCTCATTGCTGATATATAGAGGTTTAAACTATGTGCAAAAAATGAGGGTAACATTTCATGAGGGTAACAAGTGTTGCTGTCATTATATTCAAAATTATGTTCGAATAATAGAGGGTAAATAGGAATTGGAACTGGATTTTAGGTCCTTAGTATTTTTTCTTAAGTTCTTTACAAAAATCTTAGAATTATCCTTAATGGAAGTATTGAGCCATGATATATTGCATTAGAATTGTTACACAAAAATTATCCAGAAATTGTTTGTTTACCCTCAGATATTGCACATTTTGAGTGAAAAAAAAAAATGTAGATATGCCAAATAATGATTATGGAGTTATAACCCTTATCATATTTAAGTTATAGAACTCAGTGACCTTCCAGTGAAAACGAATCCAAAAGTTACCCTCAATATTTTTCACATTTCTAAGAATAACCTTGCACATCAATACTTTTCTGAACTCCTATGACATGAAGAAAAGATTCCATCAGACAAAAAATGCAAAACTTTATTCTAATGTTATTGAGAATAACTATTTTCTTAATGTTACCCTCAATTTGAGGCACTTTATCATACAATAAGTATTCTGTCACCTGATCAAATCCTTTGTTTTGCAGTTACCCTTAAAATTCTAAAATCTTTGAGAATTTCATTCACTTCATCTTAAGTTACCTTTATAAATATATAAATTGTCCAAAAATCGAGAAAAAGTGAATGTCTGATTCAACTTAAAACTGTTTTTTTATTTTGCATTTTAATTTTGCTAAAATGTCATTTGTTAATTCACAGTGAGATTTTTGCTCACTGGAAAGCAAATCCAGATAAGATACATATAATAGAAGTTGATGTTGGAAAAGAGCTACCTAAATTTGGAAGGATATTAATTTCATATTGCCACATTGCGACTTTTCCATCTACTTTTTTCAACTCCCCATTTATAACCCCCTCTACAATCAAAGATGGGAGTTACGTAACAAATTGATGGCCCTCAACATTATATTTTTTATTCTCTGACTGTAAAAACATAACATATAACTAAATATTTCTCCTCATCTTTTAAGTTAATAAAATAGATAATAATTGTTAGGCATTTCGTTAGAATGAAATTTAACCTGTTTGTAGTCTTGATAGTAATAGTGGGCAATGCTTATTCAAAAAGAGTTCTAAAAACTGTGGCGCTTATTTGAGGATGGAACTTATTAACCCGCTGTTGTATATCCCAACTGCCTCGCACCCCTTAAAACACAATTTTCCAGTCTAGATAGTGAGTTAGAAAAACATATGAAGAACACAATTCAAGATATTTTACAAAAATATCAAGGCAACACACTTTACAAGAAAAATAAGTGTTATCCCCATGGTGTACTGTACTACAGACCATGCCAATGTGCAGGTAAATTAACAGAAAATACCTTCCTGGTATTTTCTTCAACTAAATATGAAAAGCACTATGAAATATTTAAACTTGTGTCTTCGCGTTCAGAAGATAATGAGAAAAGTTTGTTTAAAATGAAATGTAATTTAAATCATATACCTTCGCATTTAACAATCTATCTAGACAGCGTTAACATTGAAATTGATGGAACAAAATCCTAAATCTTCTATTCTGATGTTTTGTTGGTCCATCACACATATTTCAGGCAGTTGGTTGGCTCATGACACATTCAGCACATTCATAAAACTGTAAGGTGTGAAATTTATTTAAAGGGGGGGCCTAAAGGAGCCTAAGACCCCAACAGTGCTATATATTACGATCTGGTCCTTTGTTTGAGTATATTCCTACCATATAGAAAACAAAATTACCTTGTTTTTACTATTTTATTATTTTAGAATTCCTGTGCAATGAATTGTGCAGAAAAATTTCTGAAGATGTCTCAAAGAATTGGAATTCGCTTTCAAGAAATACAGGAGATCAACATAGCTGGAGGAAAATCTTGATAATGTTTCTTCTCAATTCTTGAAAAGAGTTCAATTTAGTTGAATTAATCTTTTAGTTATAACATTAGCAAATATTTTAGGTTTCTGAGGAGGTTGCCCCTCACTGTCCAAATTCTCCAAAAAAGAAAGAAAGGCAACACTTTTTTACCTAAGCACTTTCGATATTTAGATATTTTTCATGCTAAACATTATTTTTTAATTTACATACTAATGTAAAATCATTTTATGTTTTGAGATGAGTTTTTCATCTGAGTTGAATTCTTTTTATCAGATTTAGGTTTATATTTGAAATTTATAGGATTTTTATTTTACAATCGAATTCTTTATGCATGTAGTGTGAGTATTTTTATATTTTGTTGTATATATTTACCAAGCAAAGAAAGAAGATTTACTTGTTCACAGTCTCATTTCTTTTCTTTTTTTTATTTCCAACTAATTGTTTTTTATGTTTATGTGTTATCACTGTTGTCAACGTTTTCTATTGATGACTGGCGGTTCAAGCAATACATTTCTCGACATTCTCAACACATTGCTGAACACTTAAGTTTATATTTAAAGCAGGTACATGTTCGTTTATAACAGTTTGTTTTGTAACCACATTTTTTTATCTTAAGAATACTTTCTGGGGCTGGTGCTGGTGGCTGGTGTATATCGGTAGCATCTTTTAAACACCATCCCCACTCTAACGGATCATGTTGATTTCCCATCCATACTTGCACTTGATAATAAACCCTAAGAATATGGTACGACGCAGATGCAGATGTTGATTTCAAGAATTGGGGCTCAATGTATTTTGTAGCGTTGGAAGGTTTCTGATAAAACTTACTGCTTCGAAGATCATCTAACGTTAACTTATTCTTAGCACCATATACTTTTAAAAGTAATTTTTCACCTGCCTGTATGACATCACCTTTTGTCACACTTTCATTGAGGAAAATACCAACATCAAATAATCGTGATGTGGTATCACATCCCAATAGAGCATGAAGTAACAATATGGAATTACAAAGTTCATCCCCTAATTTAAACTTGGCATCTATTATATCCCAAACATCGTGTTTCGTTTTCTTCGCTGTGTTCTGCTGAGATGTAAAGTATATCTTTTTCCTTTCCATTTTAGCATGATATAGAAGTAAAACAACAAGATCTGTATCCTCTCCAATAACAATAGTGTCTTTGTCCATCAAAGAGTGTACTACTGTCTGCATCAGCATCTTCATTTGAATGAATACACCATACTTTTGAACTGTTCATTTTTGCTGCAAGGAGATTCAAAAAACTGTTTGTTTGCCGTATTTATCAAGAAATCATTCTTTTTCATGTTAAACATCATGTTTCCAGATACAACAACAGCTTTTCCAATTTTTCCCTTACTTCGGCAGTGTCCTTTTTTGACGGCATACCATCATAACCATCAAATACTGTAATCGTACCTTCACCATAATGTTTTGATACATATTTAAAATAACTTTTACAAATATCGTCATATGTTACACCTTTATTCGAAGTTATCTTGTGTAAAAGACTTCCACCATCTATTACATATTGTACTTCATCAGGAAACTTGACTTGGTCCATAACAATATGAAGTTTTAATTCATATAAAATTTCTGGTTTAGGTTTTGGATCTCTCATTAGACCATCGCTTCCAAATGTCGATAAAGGAAATGTTGATAATTCATATGAAAATATTGTTCTGATCATAATCTAAACCACCAATTTGTATTGGTGCAAGCAATCGTTGAAAAAGTAATTGTGGATCTACTGATATTGTATCTTCATCTAATACGAGTTTTGAATTGCTGAAATCTATTGTTTCTGCTTTGAATTTCTTCTTAAATTTATAAGACTTCTTTACCTCTTTACTTCTTTACCTTCCATTGAGGATATAACAGCCTCTCCTATTGGTTTTGCAGTGTCAACATTAACAGTTTTCTGTCGGAAATAATGTCCACCACGAGTGATCCCTTGAGGTGCGTTAAATTCAACAATCGATCATTGTTGTTTGTGTCGTAAATGTTGATCCATCCCTGTTAGTAGAGCTAAATATATACTGCCTCTATCGGGAATGTCATGTAAATGGATGAAAATATTTTTTCAAAATATTTTGAAAAAAATAATTAGGGTGCTAAATAAAGATTTAAGGGCCAGATATACATAAATGTAAGCTGAATGATATAAAGACCCAAAATCAAATTAATCAAATTGGTCTTGTAGACCAATTGGGCTTAAAATAGGTCCAATTATTACCGAAAATGACCAAAATTTTTTTTTTTACGAAAATGTGTCCATATGTAGTAAAAATAGCAGTTGTATCAAGTTTGAAAAACAAATCAGGGTATTTATTCACAAACAGCATGCATATATGACTCAAAACACTCACAAAGTGGCCTAAAAAAAGGCTTTTTGAGGGCACAAAAAGGACCCAAAATCAATTTTTCGGCCAAATTAAGTGAAAAATGACAAAAATGTGGTCGAATAATGATTAGAATTGATAAAATCAATGTATTATATCACTCTAATGTATCTCCAGAGCATCTTCTACAAGATCATGATGAGTATCTACATTCAGAAGCATATAATTGGCCCCAAAAAGGGCCCATAATCTAACTTATAGCCAACTTAAGTAAGAAATGTCAATTTTTTCGTCAAATAATGATAGTAATTGATAAAATCAATGAGTAAGATCACTTCAAGGTATCTTAAGGATATTTGTTTCAAGATCATGATGAATATGAACCTTCAGAAGCGTATAATTAGCCCCCAAAAAGGGCCCAGGATCCAATTTTCGGCAAAATTAAGTGAAACATGTCAATATTTTGGTCGAATAATGGTTAAAGTTGATAAAATAAATGTAGCAGATCACTTCAAGGTGTCTTAATAGTATTTGTGTCAAGATCATTAGGAATATGAAAATATGTTCTGGTTTTTCTTTTATAATATTGTTGGAAAAAGTCTAAGTTTACTAAGATAACTGGTACCTTGATTCTGGGCCAATTATACGCTTCTTAATGTACATATTCATCATGATCTTGTAGCAAGTACTCTGAAGATACATTGAAGTGATATGATTCGTTGATTTTATGAATTTTAACAATTATTTGACCAAATTATTGTCATTTTTCACTCAATTTGGCCAAAAATTGGATTTTTAACCCTTTTTGGGGCCAATTATATGAATGTTCATTTTCATCATGAACTTGTAAAAAATACCCTTAAGATACCTTGAAGTGATATAATACATCTATTTTATAAATTTTAACCATTACTCGACCAAAATATTGACATTTTTCACTTAATTTGGCGAAAAATTGGATTCTGGACCCTTTTTTGGGGCCAATTATCCGCTTCAGAATGTACATATTCATTATGATCTTGTAGAAAATACCCTTAAGATACCTTGAAGTGATCTAATACATTTATTTTATAAATTTTAACCATTACTCGACCAAAATATTGACATTTTTCACTTAATTTGATCTTGTAGAATATACCCATAAGATACATAGAAGTGGTCTAATACATTGATTTTATCAATTATTACCTTATTCGACCAAAATATTGACATTTTTCATTTATGCTGGCCGAAAATTGGATTTTGGGTCCTTTTGTGCCCCAAAATGCCCTTTTCAGGCCATGCTGTGAGTGTTTTGAGTCTTTTATGCATAATGTTTGTGAAGAAATTCCTTGATTTGTTTTTCAAACCTGATATTTTGTGTTACAACTGCTTTTTTTAGTACATATGAATAAATTTTCGTAAAAAATACCAAATTTTGGTCATCTTCGGTAATAATTGGACTCGTTTTGGGCCCAATTGGTCTACAAGACCAGCCATTTATGGCTGAAATGTTAGCATTATTGTTAATTAATGATATCATGTCTATTCGATTAATTTCTATATGATATAATAGTGGTTTTGGGACTTTATACCATTCAGCTCACATTTAAGTATATCTTTTTTACCACTTAATGAACGATAATTTATCCTTCATCTAAAAAAAAAGTAACTTAAAAAGTCATTTTAATCTCGAGATATCGTAAATTAAACTTAATGGCCTCCATTAATTTTTCCCCATAAACGCGAGTTTCCCGTCCAGGTATTCTAGTAGTCCGTGCTCTAAGACGTGAGGGTCTAATAAATAAATTTGGTGGTCCATAAATTTGTACATAGCCCGGCAAAATGTACCGAATATCAAAACAGATCACACAAAATCAAAAAATATTAACAGATTCTACATCATTTTTGTCAAATCGAGAATAGATAATATGTTCTTTATCAATTCCACATATTAGAGAAGATATAACATTAACCTGTGTCGAATGCCCTGATTGCATGTATATATCATTTTATTTAACTTTGAACATCTTCATACCTAATACTTCCTTATCATTGCGCCCATTAGATTCATCATCTTTAACTAAAAAAAGTAGAGATCTTTACACTATTAAGCTCTGAGTTGACTTCAACGTATGTTACATATGATTAAATAAATTTCATTCTTAATTTTCCAAAAGAAATGTTTACTATTTAATACAACTCTGTATTGGATATTGCTCACCCAAAGCTTAATCATTTTCCCCAAATGCTCGTCTAAATTTAGTGACCAAATATATCGTATCCTTTGTCATCAGACAAGTTTGAAAGTGAAGCTACGGAAATATCTTCATATTAGTATATCAAAAAAGCACTTTCAAATTGCCAGAGTCACGGCCTACTAAATAACACGGCCTGGCATGGATGACTCAATATCTCAATAACGACGCAAGATATGAACTTCTAACTTTACATCCATAATCATAAGACTGGTTAGCGGTCTCATAACGAAAATGAAAAGGTTTTTTGAAAAAAAGGGGAAAATATAGACATTTCCTTTTTTCCCCATTAAATATCATCTAACCGCTTTATTTTTGGTTTCTTATTGCCAATGTTTTGCATACATATGGATTATACGAATATACATAATTCAGTTCTTTTTTTTTAGGAGTTTAAAAAGATTTTAAACGAACAAAGAATTTATTATTAGTTAGTCTCTGTTGTAATCAGCGTGTAATCAGCGTACCTAAATTGACAAAAATAAATTGGATCCTATAGTTACAACTTGATCACTGGCCCGTCAGAACAGAGTAAGGGCCCGTTTACATGGAAGCGGGTCAACCCGTTTAGGCGAGTCAACCCGCTAAAGCGAGTTGAAATAGAATAAAGTTTACATAAATTAAGACGAGTTAGTCCAACTAACACTTGCCAACCCATTATTAAAAATAGCTTCAATACTATAGACATTATATTTACAACTTTTTGTTTAAACAACATGATCATTTTTTCATTAGATTTGAATAAAGCACCGGCTGTTTTGTTTAAAACCGAAACAAATAAACTTTTCTCACCTAACGAATAAACAAAAATTTTAAAAACAAAAAAAGGAAGAGAGGATTAAAACAGAAGTCTTTTATCTATTTAGTATAATAAATAGTATAAAGGGTTGCGGAGACAGAAGGCAAAAGGCCAATCAGGTGTAAGTCTCCGGTTCGCCAGCGAA
>JAUKPT010005355.1:0-10481 GCA_032273505.1 Nanomia bijuga | reverse complement strand
CCCCCCCCCCACAGCGGAAGTGAAAATGTTTTTTTCCAATAGTTTCTTTTATCAATAAACCTCTTTTTCTTATATTTGTTGTTTTATTCTTTCAAAGAACTAGAAAAATTCAAGCTTTTGTGTCTATATTTGAAATTTGTTGGCAAAAAGTAACTAAAGTCTTAAAATCTATCGCAAAAAAAGGACTAATTTTAGCGACTAATATTTCTGCCGACTTTTTATTTTTGACGACTTATTTTTTTTACCGATAAATATTTTGTTATTGAGAGAATCTTTAAATTTATTCATCTATTTCCATGAACTTTATACCTGCTCCTCATATATACGATGAGAACTATTACAAAAGCAAGTTCAACTTCAAATGAATTCTTAACATAACTCAGTCATTAGTTTCACAGGTAGTTGTGGTATGCAATCTATGAATTATTCATGAAAAATACCTGCCTTGTCCGAGAAAGCAAGGAATGGTTTCTTTTGTCGATGGAAAAGACTCGACAGCTTTTCTATGCTAGTATCTAATAATTCAACAACAGTAAGTATTTTTGCCAACAGCCAAACCAATCCTCCCTCCCGGAGTGAGGAACAAATAAGAAAAATTTGAAAAATGCTGGGAGTGACATTAGAAGTTTTGAGCAAAATATTTACTGGTGTAACTCAATGATAACCCTATTTAGTCTCTACGGTTTACACTTATGATGGCACAATCTTTTAGATGATAATGAAGCATCTATCGATCCGTAATCTTAGTCACATTTTTGTGCTATTAAGTTCCAACAAAAACTATATCGCAAGTCTAACAGGTCTATGGAAAATTGGGTAAGTCAGTTGGTGCCTGATGAAATACTAGGATGAGACGCATCACGGCCCCGGTAAGCAGGGAAAGAGCTTGTGTACGACTGTCAGTGATGTACATCGTTTGGGGTGTAATAATGCCAGTTTACCGACTATGTACTGATTTACCGACTGCATAATAATGTGTTGTACCGAGCAATAGAAAGTCAAAAGCTTTATCGATTCTAAGTAATAAATCTGTCAATTCTGTGGGTAGTCTGGTCAGTATTGATTTACCGTCAAGAATTACTGCAAAAAAGATTTAGCGACGAGTTTGAAAATTCAAGGGGGTGGAACATGATACGTGTTGATCTTGTAGATAATTAAGTTTCTCTGATGAAATTAAAAAACAGAAATTGAAAAACTGAGAAATAAAGTAGAGGAATGCCCGATTGGATTTTCTTGTAAAAATGAAGATAAATACAAATTGTTGTCTGAAAAACGGATTATAAAAAACCAAGAAATCCTCAAAGGACAAGTTCACTAAATTTTCAGTTATAAAGACATGAAACAAACCGCAAAGATTTCAAAGGCGAAAACAAACTTTTATATTTTGTCAATTTTATCAACTCAGGTCATTGTATGTGTCTGAAGTACTTTTAAATGATAAACCATAAGCCTTTATAACTTAACCGTTTTATCTAAATCTGCATATCTCTAAGGACTGCTACAAACTAGAAACACAACTACTAATAATCTCGGAACTAGATTTGTAAATATAAAGATATAGATAACAATTTGTAAAAAAAAAGGGTCATGAAATTATTTAGTCAATTTAGTTTAGACGGAAGCTAAACTGTAGGAATTTCTTATTTGTATGTGTTTTGAAAGAATTCTAAAGAAATGCGGTGAATGTGTAATTGTTTGCTAATGAACATTCACTGCAGTGTTTGTCAAGTAGTATAGCATTTTCTTGTTATGGTCTGAGTATGGTTTATGGTTTATGGTTTACGGTTTATGGGTTCAATTACGATAAAACAGCCATGCACAAGTATGGCTCTTCGAGGAAATGATTTTAGGTCCGACATAGTGCTTCTTCAGCTACTAACTGACAATTCAATTTCCCTCAAATGGTATGGGTCGATAAGATATTGAGTCGATTGCATTTTTTTGCATCGTTTGTCATGACACTCGCAATTACCACCAGCGTCCCCTATCCAATACGTATCTTAGCTTAGCTAAATTATTCCATAGTTATTGTATTATATGGTTAGGAAACGCCATTGAAATATCATGACGACATCGTCTTATTTTGAAATGGACATTTGTGCACGCGTAATATCACGTGACTTTAAATTTACGACTGCTTTTATCATATATCAGACAAGCTTCTTGTCTTGTCACCGTGTGAACTGCTAGTCGCGTTGTCGTTATCATCAAAATCTTTATTCTCTTGTCACGTCTCTGATTTTGGAGACAAAACAAGACTCTCTTTTCTCCCGTATGAACTTCTTGTATTGTCTCCAGTCGTCTTGTCATTATTTTTCTTGTCGTCAAAATCGCGACGTGACAAAGTTCTTGTCTCCCGTCTGAACCAGCCTTAAGCGAGGCTACTGCACAGACTAAAATGTCTAATTGAAGCAATAGTTTAATGCGCTTGTTTTTACATATAAGAATTACTTTTCATGAATGTTGGTGAGAAATCTGCTCTTATAAAATCAGTTTTCGGGAAGGAAGTACGTGACGAATATTCATTTTCTTGCAACAAAAAACGTATTTCTAAGAATTTTTGCCAGGCAAACAAATATACACGTTCCATTGGAACATATAATTCTTAATAATTATTTTTTTGTATAGATCTTTTGAAGTTATGATTTCCAGCATAAATTTGTAGACAGTATTATTGCAAAGGAATAGATTTTTATTAATTGCTTGGAAGTTGTATTTACCATCATCAGAAGAATTCAGATTATTTGCTTGCTTTAGAGTAGGTCTTGACATTCTTAGAATGAAATTCGAAAGATTAGTTGAGTCCAAATATCTGTCCAAAATACGCGCATTAGATTTAAGTTAATTGTCATTTTATTTCGATATTTTGATGTTTATGGCTATATTGTTATACAAGCCTTTTAAATATTCTAAATTTCTCATGATGTTTTTTCAACCAATGTAATAACTTAATTTGCCCATAATATTTAGATAATCCCAAAAAATTATTTAACATCATTTCTTAATATCCTTACAGTACTTAAAAAATTGTATACTGTAAAACAAAATATGGCATGTTTATCAATAATGTATTTAGTATTTGGAAATGAAACTGATAATCATATTAGTCATGAAAATACCAAGACATCTAATGCCAATCAATCTCAGTGCCATATTTCTTCCTCACAGAAGAAGAGAAATAATGGTTCTGTAGTGTTACAGTTGATTGCCAACAGAATAATTTTAACAATTTGCTTCAAAATCTGCAGGTACAATATGTCGGCTTCTTTCGACCTGTGATATATCAAATGAATGGGTAGCCACATTATCAAAGACAAAATATTGAAATTCAAAAGGTTAAAACATCGATTCCTTCAAAATAGTGCTTCAAAATCTGCGAAAAAAAAATGTTGTTCTCTACAACCCCAGGCATCTCCAGCAAAAACAACAGCAAGTGTCCATGTGTTAAAATTAGAGGTATGGAAAAGACTGTGTAATATCTTTGAGCTTTGAATTTTTTGGGTCTGGTTCTGTATGGCGGTATCAAATATACAAACAACACATAAAGGAGGAAAATATTTAAAATACCCATACGTAAAAACTATTGCTGAACTTTTTACAGCAGAAACTGTAACATTCTACTTCTATGACTAATTAACAGTCCATAATAATGGCGCATAATAGCGCATAATTAACATTTAAAGAAGAAACATTGATAAGATTATAGTTAAGGTAAAGAATGTTAATGAATTGTAAGGCATTCTATGCGACTTCCCCTCAAAGGACGGACAACTGAAAGACATAGTTCAAAGTGTTCATATTTATAGTTGATATTGTTATGGGAAGATTGTTGAACGTCAGAAGGTTTCACTATATTTTGATATCATGATGAGAGAGATTCTATAGCAAAAGGCAGATGTGTTATTCTAGAAGTGATATATATGGATTAAATTTACTAATGGTGCTCGATTGATCTGAGTCATATTATGGCTTCTTTATTTATGATAGGTAGGCAATAGTTTTTTTCATAAGAAGATTTGTCCTTTCTCCACCCAAAAAATAATTTTATGAGATATTTCTTGGAAATAGTTTCAGGTCCTGTTAATCCAGGAGTTTAATCCAGGAGTCTGACATTATAATTTTGGGGATTGGGGTCAACTTTCAATTCAAATTGGTGTTGATATATGCAGTTCACATCCGGCGTTCGTCAGAAAGTTTTGGTTTCATGATGCAATGATAAGAGATTCTGCGATGACAATTGTTACCTTTATAGACTAATGTTTACTAATGGTGCTAATCTAACGTTAACTAGATTATGACCACATTCTTTCTGATAGGTAGTTACAATTTTGGTAAAAATGCCGTATCACCCGGCCACGAGAACTCATTAAATATTTCTAGAATTATTGAATAAAAGTGCCAGATAAGAGCGTCGTAACATGACCATGAATAAGATAACCGAACGCATGGCCAGCTTAAGATAAGGCCCAATATGTCACCGACAAGATTCTCATATCTCAAGTTCTATCAATCTGTCGGTGACATATTGGGCCTTATCTTAAGCTGGCCATACCGAACGCAACGCGAAAGAATGAAATCGGGACGGATTTTAATCACAATTCAAGTGCATATATTTATCGTTGTTTGATATTTTTTTTTACTTTTCAACCCCTTCCAAAATCTTCTCAACTTTTTGTTTTACTCCAATGGTCATTTCTTCATATTTCGAGCCGGGAGATTTACAAAACATGCAATGAAATACAAAAAATAAAAATAAAGAAAATCTACAGGGTTGATCTGTAAGGGCAACCTAGAGGGTTGACCAAACATGTTAAATTCAATTGAAATATGCCAACTGATTAATATTTAATAAACAGAACCTAAGAGCTCCACTGAAAAATTCATCTATTGAGGCATCAGCTGGCTTCAATTTTTTCGACGAAAATAGCTTTGGGAGTAGGAAATAATAATAATAATAGTGCCGAGTTTGGTATCTGAGAGAGATACCAATAATGAGATACCTCAATGTTCTCTCATTGAAGTAGAAAACATTTTAAAGCCGCAACAAGTTGAGTTTTAAAATATTCCAAATTTCTTCAAAATCAAAACAAATGATTAACATTCGGCTAGACAAAGATTGTTGTGATAGTAAACAAAAATAACATGAAAATATTCGGTGAGATTAAAATTACCAGAAAAGGGTGAATTTAAAAGAGCAAAGTGCTTGCATAAGTGCAGAATGAGTAATGGTATATAAATCTTCTAGGTCTGCTTGATTTGATGTGCTTACATAACTAAAAGAGTGAGTAATATGGATATCTTCTTTATGTTTGGTAAGTAAAATAAAAGGGTTGTTCTCGAATTTATGACTATTTCTTTCCAATTCATTAGTTTCCCATGACAAATTTAATGGTATGATCCAGTCTTGCAGTCCTTTCGAACTCTATAGCCATGATGTATTCAAGGCGACAGAAAGTTCTTGTACGGGCGACAAAGGTTTTTTATTGCACAATTCTTACTGGTTTGTTTTAATTCAAATATAACATATACTCGTTTTGAAGATATGTTTGATGACCAGTGACAAATTGAACTTGAATATGAATGTATTCCATATCCTGATTTTAATCATATATCTACTTCAGCATTATCAAATCACTTTCTGCCATTGAAGATGAACTAATGACATTTTCAAATATTGTTATTTTCTTCAATCAAAAATATATGCATATTTCAAACTCTGAAACCTTAATAATATGCAAGGACTGATAAAATCATATTTTCATTAATTTCTCATTTGGCCTATTGTCCATTTTAAAACCTCAACTCAACCTGGAATTCCTGTCTCTACTACAATTATTCCAGGACTTATGTAACGTGTCAAGTCATTTTACTTCGAAAACACATTGTTGTATAGATATGAGTGGCAGATAAAAATTCATTTCATCAGAATCAATCTTTAATCAATACGCTTGCCTCAAATAAACGGCAAAAGATACAAGGGGATGAAACGACTTGATAAGATGTAACAACTATCTCTTAGACGAGTTTACTTCCGGACATTGAGGAACAAAATTCTTTCTTTTATCATAATAAATACGTTTTGAAATGCAATTTCCATCTAGTGCAACTATTAGTTAGTTAGTTCCAATTTTGAAATTAAAACGATTTACATTCTTCAAATACTATAGGTTATTCTCTTAATCAGCCCATCCGGAATTATGGGCTAATTTTAGGCAAGAGGAAAAGGGATGTATGATAAAATGTAAATACTAAATGTCGATCGTTTTTCTTTCATGTTTTTCTAATCGATAAGTTTTACTAAAAGTTCACGAGAAAGAGATATTTGTGGGTAAAGTAGGGCAATTTAGATGTCCAATAAAAGGAAGATATTAAACATTATCATTTTTGATTTTAGATGATTTTGTCTCAAAAATACTTTTATTGGAGAGGTGTACTAAATAGATCATGGGATCATTGGGTCAAGCCAGAGAAATAAGAAAAGATAACTTGATCAAATGGGATTTGAGTACATTTTGATGTTTTGATATTTCAAAGATCTCATCAAAACCAGACGTTCATATCCGTTCTCTTTTTATATCTCAAAGATGCCGATTTTCAACCTTTCTCTTGATGACATCACTGGGTTCTAAAGCATATTTTTCTTACTCCAATCCATTGAAAATCCATTGAAAGGGGATGCCTCACATTCAAAGAAATAATTTGGTACAAGGCTATAAATTGGAAACTGATAGTGATAGGTCGGGAAATTCGAATAAGGTACTTGGGAAAATGTTATCATAAAATATCAGAAATGAGATCACTTCCGGATAAGGGGGAAAAGAAAACATATTTTAGGTATTAATATTTGTACCTGGACGTACATTTAAACGAGGAACTCAAATGAAGCAAAATAAATTTACCAGTGCATTAATAACAGTATTCTAGAGTTAGAGAATATGTTTTATATTAAAACATATCAAAAAGGTCATGAAAAAGGCAAGCTATAAGATTTGGTTCCAAGGCAGTTTTTAAAAAGAGTTATTTTACTGCACCTAAATCTCATTCATACTCTCCCGAAACCCCACAAAACAAATCTTGAAAAATGGGACAGTTTTACTTTCCCAGATTTTCTTTTTTCATTTTAAGGGAAAATCCAAACCAGCATTTGAAAAATAAGTTTATCTTTTACTGCTCATTACTTTTACTTTCTTGTTTCAGGTGGAACTATTGGACTGGTTGTTCTCCATGCAGCACAAATCCAACCAAAGAATGTATCATCAGTACTGATAGCAAACTTGTTAAGTATCGGTAAGTCATAGTCTGCCGTCCTCTGCTAACTGAATTTTGAAAAAATGTAACTTACTTCATTTTAGCAGAGGGCAGCATTAGTATTCTAACCTGATGATCTCACTTCCCGTGAGATTAGCCCCCGAGTTTTACAGGTTGCGCAAGAAGTGTATTTTAAGTAGTTGACAATCAGGGATTCTATGCTGGGGTCCATTGAGGGGCCAAACTTGATTCTGATTGGTTCTTAGAGGCCATGTGACTATTTGCCAAGGATGGCAAGCTTAATATTGATTGGTTGAACAAGACCAAGACAAATTTTTAATGTAGGAGAACTGCCCCGCACTTTAAATGGGGTCATCAGTGCAAATGACTCACCTTTTATGAATAAAACTCTCCGTAAAGCAGTTATAACAAGGTCTAGACTAAGAAACAAATTCCTAAAAAATCCAAATGATTTAAATTCTAAATTTTATAAAAAGTTCAAAAATTTCCGCCTCTTCTCAACTACTAGGAATTCACATCGATAATAAATTAAACTTTTCAGAGCATATATCAAAACTCTTCAAAAAGGCGAGTCAAAAATTACATGCAAGAATTTCTCATCTCATGAGCAATTAAGGATAGTTCTAAAATCTTTCATCGAATCTCAATTTGAATATTGCCCCCTTGTATGGATGTTCCACAGCCTCACTTAGAATAATCGGATTAATAGGATCCACGAAAGAGCTCTAAGGACATATAAAGATCCTTCTTTAACATCTCAAGAGCTTCTTCACAAAGATAAATCAGTCACTATTCATCATTGTAATCTTCAAAAACTTGCAATAGAAATGTACAAAATAACTAATAATCTCTCCCCTACATTTATGAAAGAAATATTTCCAACATCAATTGCTCCTTATAACTTTAGAAACAAAAACCCTTTTAAATCAAATTCAGCTAGAACGGTTTCATATGGAACTGAAACTCTATCTTTTCGTGGCCCAAAAATATGGGCTAAAGTACCGTTAGAAATTAAAAATTCGCTAACTTTACATGAATTTAATTTCAAAATTCAAAAATGGGAGCCACGTGAGTGCACCTGCCGATTATCTAGAAACTACATCTCTATAATTGGTTTTATAAACTAGAAGATTCCTTCATCTATTCTGCTTTACTATATAGTTATGTAAACTGTTGATTTTAATGAGCGCCCTATCGCCATTTTTCTTTTACTATTACTTCTATGTTGTTTTTTTGGAAATGCCTTAAAATTCGAGGGTGAGAAATCCAGAAATATTGGCCTTAAAATCTGAAAATAATAAAAAAATGGGCTGCTGACTCCTAAAATCCTCCAAAATTTAAGTTTATCAGAATAGATTGAAATGATCACATAGACTAATATGGTACATAGGTACATAGGTACATAGGTACATCGACTAATTCGAAGGTGGAAAATCCAAATAGGGTACTGGCTTTGAGAGTTGTGATTCTCATCTCATTAATTATTCATAAGAGATACTCTTCAATCACTCTAAAAATCGGGAGAAGAATTCCCAAAAGTACCCAATGTGCCTCGCTTCGAGGCACACGAGTCGCATAGTTTTGGAGAAGATTGTCAAATCTGAGTAAAATCGTATCAAATCTTCAACATTTTCCAACATTATTCCTTTATGTGCCTCGCTGTGCCTCGCTGTGCCTCAAGTTTTTAAGTCTACAAACTTCCAATTTCTTTCAATATTCGTCTTTGTTAACCATTTTCCATAGGAAAATTCATTAATATTCGCGCATCACAGGGAATAAGATTAGAAAAATACTCGATATTTAAGGTAATGCCTCTTAGTTCTCGAATATATTACTGTATAACATGCTATTCAATACCTTACTTTACAATCTATATGTTACTATCTTAAATACAATATTTACTTTACAGATTGTGGGTATGTACTCAATTGTTCACAGAAACTCTTATAATCTCCATGTGTAATCAAATGTTTCTGCAATAATTTACCAAGTAAAGCTACAATCTGTGATAGAACCGTGGTATTTCCAGCTGCTAATTCTCCAAAAAGTAGAGGTAACTTTTCCAGCATTTCTGCGACAGAGCTCGGTAGGAGTCTTGTTAGGAGTCTTTAAAATTTGATTGGTGTAAAGGGCTTTTCTAGAAGCTTCTCCTCTATTTGTCGATCAATCAACTTGTCCGTCTTATTTGTTGTAATGTACGTGGGAGATCAGCTTGGTCATATACATCCAATAGATACTTAGTTCGACTAATACGCTTCTTCTCTTTCTCAATCTCTCATAAGAGCATATCAATTTCAAATGAGTTTGAATTCGTTTCAAAACTATTTAAAATACTTTGTAGCTCTCGGCTGATTTCTCTTTCTTCTCAGTTAGCAGGAAATTCTATTACTAATCTCTTTAACTCGGAGAGATCATCTACCTCATCCTTTTATAAATCCCTTATCAGGCACTGCGAGGCACAGCTATGTACAAATTGGAATAATGTTAGAAAATGTGGAAGATTTGATACGATTTTGCTTATTTTTGGAAGAAAATTCATGATTTTATATAGATTTGACAATATTCTTCAAAACTATGTGACTCGAGTGCCTCGAAGCGAGGAACATTTAGTACTCAGACCTTCGGCCTTCACAAGCTACATCCTCAGCGCCACGTGGAAAAAGGTTTTTGGCAAATTCTCATGAACTAAGTTTATCAACTCAACTGAAATCCTAGGAATCTGAATGCTGAATAAACGGATCTCGATATGGCCAAAATAAAAAATATGCGTGTAACGGAGGGTGCCATGCTGTGGGGTCAGTCCCTTTTGATCATTCTGAAATGATCAAACAAAGGCAAAGACATTTGGGATTGGCGATACTATAGTAACTTAAGACAAAAGATTAAACAAACAATATTAATCTTTTGAACAATTTCTTGATTGCTCTTATAATCAAAATCGTATTTACCACCCAGCTTGATTTGATATCCCTATAAAATTTGATTTTCAGTGGTAACCTTCCAAAGACTGTGGACAAAACGAGAGTGTAGGGCTATATTTTAACAGAAACGAATTCGTTCATAAATGTCAGCCGCCACTGTGGACATTTGAAAAATTTATAAAATTGTGGATAAAATCTCTTCAAGTCCACTTTTTTTCATAAATTTTTCAGAGTAGATAAGAATCAGTAATATTGTAACATTGGAATTGGTTAGAGGAAAAAGTAAACAAC
>JAUKPT010005354.1:0-10481 GCA_032273505.1 Nanomia bijuga | reverse complement strand
AAAAAAAATTTGTTTATGATTTAGAACGGTTATGCTGATTCAGGATCGGTTATGCTGGTTACGGAAAAAAATTTTGCACCCGGGAACCAAGTGGGACCCGGGACCCAAGTGGGACCCGGGACCTAAGTGGACCCGGGACCCTAGTGGGACCCGGGACCCTAGTGGGACCCGGGACCCAAGTCCTCTGAAACTACTCTTCTACTTTCTAGGTTATGATGTGTACTTCAGCAAACTTCCTGCTGAAAACACGATATTAACCAATCAAGAGTATGATATTGAAAGTGTTATGCATTACGGCTCATATGCGTTCTCATTGGATAAAATGAAGAGAACTATCACTCGCCGTGTTCAAGACGATAAGGACATAGCTGCGAGGAACATGTTAAATGAACAAGATGTAGCAAAGATTATGGATCTGTACGATTGCAAAGGTGACTAATGGTTTTAGCTTTTTACCACAATTAGGGGTCCCCATCTTCGCTCCGGACAATCGTCTATTTGACGTCTTTTCAAGACAGTAAAAATCTATAATTTTCATTTTTTTATTATATAACTCCAAGCTTTATCAAAAAAAATAACAACGCCTTAATGGGCTCAAAAAGTCATATTTCCAAGGTAAAGTAAGGTAAGGTACCTAGTATTATTCCTGAAAATAACAATTCAATACTTTTTCAGGTACAAATAGGAACGTATTATAAGTAGGCCATACAGGAATATCTAATGAAGATAGACCATAGCTGTTATAAAATTATATGGCTAGGAAACTAGTGCGTAATATCAAATCGAACTTTGATTTCTTACTAATACATACTTAGATCATGTGATGAGCGATGTGACCAATCAGAGTGGAAGTGATGTTCGTAATTTAGAAATATCTGAAATAATCATCTATACTCTAAAGGACCTTTTACACGCCCTAAATCATAAACGCGTAAGTCAATGTTATACCGCGTCATTATTTTCAAATGCATGTAAACTCATCTTAAGCTTATAGCAGTCACGTGGTCAAAGTATTATACGTTAAAAACCTAAGTTCAATTCATCGATTAGCACTTGTTTCCCAGTCATGTAATTTTATAATAGCTATGGATAGACTTTGTCTGCCTTATTTTCATTTTTCCTTATATAGATCAAATGACTGAAGGCTGGTCCAGATGGCTACACTATTCTTCATGTGCAGATAACTGCATCAAAAGAAAATATCGATTTTGCTATTCGATCAATGGGAATGCTCCATGTGATAATGACGTCATTCACCATAATGGCGTAGAATTTATGGAAACCACGTGCAGTGTGGATGAATGCAGTCGTAAGTTTTTTGTGTGTCATTATAAAAGAAGGAGGGGGGGGATTGGGACAAGCGAAACTCGAACCCGGATCGTATCAATGGTAGGAGAGCTGACCTTTACTACGCCAGAAACCCAAAAAATTAAGTTTGAAAAGAAAACATCACGCACCAGACTTGTATCGTTTTCATAATTGCTTTTTTTACGAGACAGAGTGTGAAGTTGGTGCTCACGGCCATTCATAGGCCTCGGGTCCCGTGCCTCTCTCTTTGAGAAATCAATAAGGAATTCAAAGGTCTTCATTAAATTTATATGATGTAAGTTGTGAAGTTGGTACTCACGGCCATTCATAAGCCTCGGGTCCGCCTCTGTGAGAAATCAAAATATTAATTCGACCTACTCAGTGCGTTTAAGGCAATGACGATTTTTTTTGCGGGCTAGAATTTTATAATTACGCATAAATTAATTATCGAATAAATTTGAATGACGTATTTGAATAAATTATAGCGAATGCATAATTAGAACAGATATTCTCGTATCAAAACACGATTTATCGATTTGTCGGTTTCACGCATGTAAACAAGGTAAAAGAAAATGGCTGCCGTCATCCCTGATCGCGGCCATGTTGAAAGAATTCTTCTTCGTCATACACAGCTGTAAATTATGAAGCCTGTATCTTTGCTTACCTGATTGAGGTCTTTTAGGATCTCAGTCCAAAAAATATCACTATTTCTAAATTAATTATTGTGTTAATTGTTGTCTATTGTATGTAATATACAGTGAATAAGTATAGTATAGAAGAGTCATCCAATGTAGCAATTTATGTCATTTGTCATTATTGTGCATTTAGGGGCTACTCATATGGCATGTATACCAATACAGCAGTATTCAAAAGCTGCCAGAGATGTTGGATTTTTTTTATGTGACTTTGAGCAAAAAATCTACTCTAAGAAAAAGGTCATGAAAAACCTTTCATTCATCAGGTGTAAAATTTACCAATATTATTAGATGATCTTAAATATCGTTATTGTTAGACTAGAAATCTGTTTGATATGAGGGGAATTTGGTGGTCAGATGGTATGGGGCGAAACCTTTGACAGAACTCTGATATTGAATCACATAACACAGTATCTCAAGATACTTTGTTTTTTGTTTTTGTGATTTTGAGTCATTTACATGTTCTCATCTTATGTAAAGCTTTGAAAAAAAAAGATATTGTGTTATTGCAATCAGCCAGTACAGTATTTATCAATTTTTCCTGGTTTTCATGAGACACCGTCCAATGAAAAATTTATTACATAACGTTACTTTCTATCTTTTATACTTTCTGTCTACAGTCATCAATATTATCTATCTGGTGTTATAAACTATCATATTTTAAACATAAGATTTTATTTCTGCAAAATTAACCTTCAGCCCACATTCTACCCTAATTATCTATCTACCCTGCCCTTTAAATTCAGTTGTGTTCGCATTTACGAAAGTCCTTTCACAAAAACCAAACAAATACTGTAAAGCCACCATGGCAAATATTGTGAGTTCAAAGACCGAATATAATTAAATTCGAACTAAGGAGTCAACATGATCATGATATTCTACATGAATACATAAATATTGTAAGTACTCTGAATTTGGTTCAAGATGCAAAAAATAAAGTTGTTCTTTATGGAAAACGGGCTAAGTATAAACTTTTAACTGGGAAAAAAGGATCTGGATTCTTATTTAGCGCCCAACCACCACCATTTTTGTTTTATCCATCAACTGTAGTGGTTCCTTCTGACAAGAAAGGGTTATTGCTAGTAATAATTCAATGCAAAACATGGTCGTTCCATTGGCGCAAGAAGCTGAACGTAGAAATATTCTTCCTCCAAATCTATTATGTCCGACCGAAATGAATTGGGTTTTTGCATAAAAGAAGTTGGAAAACTTTGACTAAACCATTTATACTATAATTGTTCGAGAGTAAAGACGATGAGATTGCATTACTATACAACAATCCATCTTACTTGGGTCTTCATCATCATCAAGGACAAGTTATTGGTTCTATCTTTGCAAGATTATTTTCAAAGGTTGCTGCAAAAACAGCTGCAAAGACTACATTGGCAGCCGCAAAAGTTGCTGGTAAAAAGTTATTAAAGGTAGCAGCAAAACAAGGAACAAAACTTGCTAAAAAGGCAGTTTCAGAAGGATTGAAGCAAGCTAAAGAACTGGGAACAGATCTTGCCATTTAGGGTATCAATAAATTGGAAAATGCAGCTATAAATAAAGGCCTTCCTCCTGAGCTTGTTCAAAATGTTTCAAGTGTCGCAAAGGAAGGAGCTCGTAAAGCAATTGATCGTGTAGAAACTTTGGCTTGTAACAAGGTGAATAAGATAACTACAAGAATTTAAAATAGTGATAGTGAGATTGACGAACCACAGATAAGATTACCTGTTGTGAAAAGTTCACACGTCACGAGTATAAATACTATCAAAAACGTTGGTTAAGTATAGTAGCTTACAAAACGCTATTGAAGAATCATGAATAATCCATCTATGTACGAATTAGAAAGAACTGGTGGTATTCCGTATCCAGAAACAAACAAATATCACTACAACAAATGGTATACAACGACTGGTTTGACTGATGGTAGTGCGTATAAGACTATCAGATTTAATGTTCGTCAAGATAATTTGTTACTTCATTGGCGCAATTCATATCTGGAATTGAAAGGACAAGTCGTTCAAAAAGCAGATGGAAATGCATTCCCAAATGATTCAAAGATTACACTCATTCATAATGCTGTGCCTTACATGTTTTCAAATGTAAAACTCACTTGGTTGAAAATATCAATCATGTCAGACATGTTTCATCAATGATTTATGATGTTTTGTATCCACACGTTCTAAAGCAAAATGTAACGGATTAGAATTCATGTGGTATCCAGATACTGAAGATTCCACTAAAGACAAGAATTATGGGTTCGGTATACGTCGTCAATATTTGATTGGCAGTCCAAATACAAATGGGACTTTTAAGCTTCGGCTCCCTATACATATGCTGTTTGGTTTCATGGAGAATTTTACAGTGTTGAAAGGATATCCAATTGAAATTGAACTTGTACGTGGGCCAGACTATCCATCATTGTATCGTTTAAATGAAGGGGAACATCATGCAAGTGAGGGTAAATTGATATTCAAAGAAATCATGTTGAACATTTCAATAGTAGAGCCCTCAACTGCACTTTAAGTTGACTATTTAAGTGATATCCAAAATCCTGAACCTTACCTATTTTCGTTCAGAGAAAGACATGGTATGTTTGCTCCGATTCCGCAAAATATTGTAGATTTTCACCAACCAATAACTTCAAGCTTTTTTACAGAAAAACCACAGATGATTTGGGTTGGACTTCAAAAGAGTAATGCTACCGATCAGACCTTTAATCATGCCTTGTATAAAAATGAAAATGTCGAAACTGCTTACATTCAAATGAATAATGCGCAATTTCCTCGAACTTTGTTTAAGGCTGATTGGTCAGAGAATGATAATGGTTTCTTTTACGAAATGGCACAGCATGTTAGGGCAAACTACTTGCAACATGATTCAATTTATAGCGAAGGTAACATGTTGTCACCAGTTAACTTCAAAGATTTGTTCACCATTTTTTGTTTTGACGTATCCAAACAAGATTTGACTCTTGGCAGTAACAGTATAACATGCGACCTTCATATACACTTTAAAGAAGCAACAGGTCAAAATCTCCGAGTTTACATTGCTTGGTTTAACGATCGTACTTTGGAAATGTTCAGGGATGGACGACCAATCATTATTCGAAAAGATATGGACAGTTATACTGAGAATAAAAAACTGTAAAATTAATAATTTGATTGTAAAAAAATGCACTTGAATGTAACACTTTGATTGACGATAGTATTTACAAAAAAAAGTATAAATTTTCTTGATTTTTTTAGTCTCACTTCATGGTAAAAATGATAAGATTTGATATCAGTTGAATTCATGTTAAAAAAAAAAGATGAAAACGTCAGAATATTTGATAGGGAGAAGAAAATTTATGCTGATAATAAATAACATGACAAATAGAGTTTTTTTCTTAATAGCTCACAGTATGATATTTAAAGTCAACATTCTTGTATAATTCCGTCATAGAAAATAATGTATTTTCTAGGGTAGCGTTAAAAAACGAGTCAAAAATCCCCTTTTCGATTGGAGTCACGGGTTCAAATTCATGTCGATTGAAAGATGAAGGATTGATGACGTATGGTTAAATTTCGTGAGATTTGGTGAGGAGGGGCTATGGAGAATTGAGGCTTAGAAATACCCTTTATACTCCCACTGTATCTACTACTATTATATAAGATTTATAAAAAGTTGTTAAAATTTAGTAATTTTAGTTTATACAAAGTTATGTCTAATATCGATGAATTGTATTGTAATTTAGTAGGAAATTTTTATGTAGATATTTTATGTTCAAAATAGAGCTGGTGATTTGATTCAACAGTATTATAAGTCATATCTTATTGTCGCTCTAGTTCTAAATTGTGTTAACTGACATTTAAAAAAAATTGAGATTCTTACATAGTTCGATTTGTCACAACTATAGTCAATTTCTGTTCAGAAATACTTTGTGCTAAATACAGAATTATTGTTTTGATCATTCAGAAATGTTTTAACTACAAAGAAAAGTCAGTTTGCAAAAAACACATTTTTCTTGACTTTTGAAAAACGTCAGTTAGCACAATTTTTGAGCAAGAACAACGTTATATAGAGTTGTAATTTATGATTTAGGTATTATAAGAAATTGAGTATTTCCTATTATGTAATAACATTTTTTGATGGGGTGGAGCATTGGAAGTAATTCCAGTACCCTGATACTATAATTTTCAATGCCAATTTTGGGTTTCCATAACTTTTCAACATTTAAAAAAATGTTAAGCCCCCCTCCCCCAGAGTGGACCTCAACATTTTTCGACAACTGCAACATTGTGACGAAGAATTCAATCTTTTTGAATTTTGTCATAATTTGTTGAATAATGTTGATAAATGTTGCGGTCCACTATTTGTACCCACTAATTTATTTTTCAAAGAATTGGTACTATATCAGTACCCAATCAATTGTTGGAATATTTATTACCCCCGGTTTTAGATATTGATATATATATATATTAGTCTGGAAAGCATGTGAAAGTGTTGGGACCCTTTTAAAATTAACTAATTAAATGTTAAAATATTTTTACTTTACTTCTTTTAATTTTTAAAAATGATGAAGTAAAGTAAAATATTTTTACTTTACTTCTTTTAATTCATAAAAATGATGAAAATATATCATAAAAAACGGTTATTTCTGTCATTTGTTGAAATATGAATTATAAGAGTGATGTTAGAACTATCAGAATATAAAACGAAACGTGTTGATGACTGCTAATATGTCTATTGAGATAAGAGTACAAGAGACCATCTTGCAATATTTTTGCAATGGATTTAGCTATTTAGAAATCCACAGAATCATTATGATATCACACTTTCCTCGCATAAGAATTGGTTTAGAAAACATGACATATATAGAAGGCCCTTGGTAAATCGAAGGGATTCAGAAGCAGTTGTTAGAAAGCTATAATCGAGGAATTAAATGGAACTGGCTCTACTATGGGATATCGTAGAATGCATTGTTAAACATGGGAATTATATGCAGACAAGAAGACACGCTATTAAGAGATATTGACACGGATGGCGTAGATGACCGTAAACGACGACGTTTAAGAAGAAGAAAATATGAAAGCTCTGGGCCAAATTACGTATGGCATATCGACGGACATGATAAACTAAAGCCATTTGGTTTCAGTATACACAGATGTATTGATGGATACTTAAGAAAACTCATATGGTTAGAAGTCGGAAGTACTAATAAAATGCCTGAAGTAATTGCCAAGTTTTACATTGACGCTGTTAAATGGTTTGGCGTGCCGTTACATGAGAGGGCAGACGCCGGTACAGAGCACGCTTTGATTGAGCCTATCCATACGTACTTAAGATATGTTGATGGAAGGGATGGTGCAATAGATTCATTTGTGGTAACAACCTCGCCTCAAAACCAACGAATCGAAGCATACTGGTCAATTGGAACACGCATATGATATCTAGAAGTCTTTATGGTGGTGAAACGGGTAGACCTGATTCATTATACTTTCTGCCACATCTTAAAAACAAAGCGAATCATTCTTCACATGTTGAGTTAGAAGAAATTGAAGAATTCCATCATGTTGCACATCAACCGAGGAACTATTCAGTGGAATTTGAAGATTTTGCTACACTGGCGACTGGAGGTCGAGAGCAACCAGAAACTGTAACGCAACCCTTAGATTTAAATATATTCCTTTTAATGAAAATACGCGATCATTCTTAACTACATTGTACTATTTTTTTCTATTTACATCTTTTATTGTTCAAACCAGTGACGGGGTCACAGGGGGACACGTCGAGATATTTTGTTCAATGATCATTTATTTTTAATGTTTAAGTATCTTTTTCAATTTGGTGATTTTAAAGATTTCCCGGGGCTCTGCGCATACCCCAATGGGGGTGGGCCTGCAGCGCTCCCCAAACCACCAGCTGCGCAACGTCTTGCTCACTTCTTTTGCCTTAAAATTATATATTTTTAAAGTATTTTATAGCCCTAAAATGACTGAAAAATCAAAATTTTAAAAACCGCCGCAGATACTTTTCATATTACCCTATAATCTATCCCTCCGATTAGATTTTGCAGTACATGTCCCACGTCATCGGCCATAAAATAAGAACCGCTTGGAATTAGGAGGCGAATGAGTCCATTTTGAAAACTAGAGACATAGGTCATAGAGAAATGCTATAATATAACATACTTCAAAAATAAATAACTTTAAGCTTACCCATTGCCCCTATACCCTTAATGGTAAAAACATGACGTCAATGCATTGTTACAGTAGATTGTAATCATTTTTATCATTAATTTCATTTCTGTATATTTACCAGTTAGTTCATGCTAGTCAATGATCTAACAAGGATCAAAATATTGCAAATCCAGAGTCTTTCTTTTGAAATTAAATCTATGCGAAATATCTTTCAAGCAAATTATGAATTTCTAGTTGCAAAATTAGAATCATCTTTACCCTCCGTATCAACCGTTTAAAGACTCGTTTCAAAACAAAAAAAATTGTGTGAGGCCGAATTGGATTTTGATGAACTAGTTAAACATTTAAAACGTTTTAATGCCCAGTTTATTGTTAATGTTCACTTAGATACTAATGATACTTTCTGTCTGCACACATATAAGGACATTGGAAATGCATTTCGTACCGAGAAGATTGCTAAATACGCCCATTGGATTGTTGCACAGCCAATTGATATTCAATCACCATCTTTTTTGCTAGCGATAATAGGGACGAACTCATCATACAATGCTGAAGTTATTATGAAGCGATGGAAGTACATTGAAAGTGAAATGAAGTTATTCCAATCATTAAACAACGAAACCTTATTTGAAAAATCGAGCTTTTTTCTAATGCCTGATTATCCTGAAAAGGCCTTGTATTCTCAAGACACGATCCATATCTTGGCCAAAATGAGGACTAAATTGATAACTCCTTCCAAATATACTGGTTATAGGGAACGAAAATGGGTGCAGGGAACATATACAATTTCTGATAGATAATAAGCCTAAAGCCATACATGGTTTGACAAACAAATGTATCAACCTAAAGGATAAGCAAAACTACGATAGCATCAATTCCCTTGTTGATGATTGTGTTCTACAATCGCTTAATAAGATGAATGACGATAAAACAATGAAAACAAATGGTACCATTGTGTATTTGAAAATGATGCAGAATATCAGAGATGCTTTCTTAGATAAATAGATTTCACCCTTAAAAAGAATCAATCTTATCTGGAGAAATGTTTTTTTCTTAAGAATTTGGCGCACTTGGCATACAGACAATGGGTACCCTGAATGTGAGCATTTTGTGACAGCAAATGCTTACACTTGCATAGATATATAAATGCTCATATGCTGACCGTAATTGTTAGGAGGGTAATCGATGGTAATTTACATACTGAAGTCCTAAGATTTTGGAAGACAGGCTCCCAATCTTGTGAACAACTATTCCGATTACTGAGGTCTATGACTCCTACATTCAGCACCATTATCAACTTTACTTTACATGGCTTATTACAGAAGACGCACAAACTAAGATACCTCAGTGGTGCAGAAGCTTGTGGAGAGATTGACTTTCCCCGTGCCAAGCGCCGGTTATTGCAAGACGTTTTATATTCCAACGTTAGACGACCTAAACAAGATGGTGAGAATATCAAAAGAAGAAGCCTTAGATATCGCAAAGAGTTGTAGGATGGAACTCGCATCGTATGATGATTACCTAACAAAAGGGCATCTACAACTGGCGAAAGCGGCTGAAGAAAATGATGGTGAAGGCGATAATATAGATGACTCAGCAATACCGATCAATATATTGTCCGAAAATATAGATGAAGATGTCCAAGAGGACCTGAATAATTTGAGGCTGGTCAAGTCTAGTAAATCTGGCTTGCCTACTTATTCGAATGTAGTTGTAGATACCACACAACAAACATATGCTTAGCGTGGTTTTATTAGGTACAAAGATGAATACATCAGGAAATTGACTGCTCTCTATCTCCTGCAAGAAAACGACCAATTATCCAGTGATCGTCTCTTAACAGTGAGGTCAGATCATCCAAGTCATCTTTTAGATGTTGTTTCGTGGTAGACAGTTTCGTAAAAGTTGGCAATTTTGGCATCTTTTAAAGATTTGACAATGAAAAAATTATTATTGGTAAGATTGTTCAATTTTCATAAAAAACGTGATCGACAATATTCGTCAAATTTTGTCGACGTATCTAAAGAGTCTTATAAAAGTATAGGAGTTTTCGCTGATTGGTATGTTTTATCTGGTGGAGAACAGGACGGTATAATTTTTTTGGAGGAAATAGACATGTTTACAACTGGCTATCTATCTATGGAGCATTACTACTGTATAATTAATAATTAATAACTAATAATTCAGTCAAAATAAGGAATTTTAGCTATTTTGGGTCCAATTTAGCCCAAATAACGTCATAATAGGGTGTTGAATCTTTTCCAAATTTGTGATGTGATATACTAGTTATGTTTCCTACCCAAACTAGTCC
>JAUKPT010005353.1:0-10482 GCA_032273505.1 Nanomia bijuga | reverse complement strand
CGATTTAGCATAACCGATGAATTTTTGTTTTGTCACGAGCAAAGAGACACTTTTACCATTCGGGCAAAATTTGCTTGCAATCAAGCTCCGTGACCCTTTTTTAAAACACTTTATGCTTATTTTTTCACCAAATCTGGATCTGAATATGCTTATAGTTATGCTTATAAAAAAACACATGATAGCGTAGATTCCTGCTTCCAGTGATACTGTTAAGACCCCGCGAAAAGAACCTCTTTTTTGAATTTTTTGTATGGGCTTCGCGCTGTCCTTTTTAGTCAGGCCCCGTAAACCTTAAATCCGACACCGCTTAAAAGATGATTCACCTTGGTCTTCTACGTGATCTTAACTTATAAATTCTAAATGATGAATCGACAGGAAATCTACATGATTAAAATTAAGTAGAATTAGCCACTAGACTATGTAGCTGGAGCTAATATCTCATATCTTACAATTTATCTTATTAGATTTTCTTTGAAGTAATTACTTACTCTCTAGGGTGTTCATTGTTTTTGCATTGATACGTGGAAATAATAAAAAGCTTATTCAAAAACCTTGTGTTGGGAATAAATCATTATCCTCCTTCAGAAAATTCTGATTATGATTTTAAGAAACGTATTCATTGTTCATTGTTGTCTTAAACATTGGTTAGATTCTTGACAGTCGTTTTTAATTAATGCATTACGTCAGTGATACGATTATTGTAAGATTATGTAATCTAAGCGTTGAGAAAGAAAATGAAATATAAATTGAGAGGAAGCCGTTACTTGTATGACTGATAAACTGAAGACAAGAGGCTGTAACCTCAATCTCATACAAATCAACGCGCAGATTGCCTAAGGCCATTGGGTTTCCCTTTCCTACGATTTTAGTCATTTTCCTATTTGAATCCGAACATTTAGTCATCAGACATAAGCTCATCAGACATTTTGTCATCAGACGGATTTGCTCACCTGGAAATTTGCTCACCTGCAACCATTTGCTCACCCGCGAGCATATGCATTTTTATGCTACTTAGCGCTCTGGCGGTTTCGGATACCTATCTATTGGATTTTATAAATAATAACGCAAAAACATTAGTATCACAATAAAAAATGCGTGCTAAAGTTTTTTTTTGACGTGGTATTTTAGAGAAGTCCAAGAGATTTGATAACATTAGGTTTGTCAATATAGATAATTGATAAAAATGAGACGGGTTGCAACATTTGCGTCAGTACGGATAGCGTTTATCTGCGTTTTTAATCCCTTGATTCAAAACTGTAATTTAAGGGGTCTTTTTAACCTAATTTCGGCTCTCACCTATTAATTACAAATAAGATTGGCTGATCTACACAGAAGCTAATGGTATAAGGCAGCAGATACGAGTTGTGAGAAATATAGATCTCCACGCGTTAAGTCCGGCATTGCAGCAATTTTCTGCCGGACATTGTGTCCGGCCAGATACAGTTTCTGTCGGACACTTTCACTGCTCATTGTCCGGTGCGGGCGGCTATTTCGTGGCCAGTTCATGGTTATCTAGAATTTTCTTCTATCTGTTGAAGTTAATGATAGACAGATGACATAAATTTTTGTTATGTACTTACCTATAAACAAGCATCATATTTCCAGGGTATCGAAATCTGCTGGAGTACGCAAGCGCTGCTCACAGAAATAAGAATTTTCCTTAAAAACACAAAAGAAAAAATTTAGAGGCTTCACACAAACTCTACCTCATAAAAACTCAATGGATACCTTCTACAATCCCGCAGTTACAATTGGTTTTCATGCACACACACTCACTCACTAACTCACTTGAAATATCAAATTACATAACATGTAAGATCAGGAAGTTTAAAAAAAAGGCTTTTATGTGAAGTTGTAACGCGCGTTCCTTTGTTAAAAACCCAATTGCTTGTTTTTTATTTTAAAGTGAGTTTACTAAATATTGTATAACTCACGATTGCTAAGATCATTTTAAACAAAAATATGGAAAATATCTTGAATTGTGTCGATTCTTCATAAATCTTTTTTACTTGGTATAGTGTAACTTGTTATTTTGCGGCGCTGTGTCAAATTACCCCCCCCCTTTCACGTCTACCAATGAAAATATAGGATTCCTCACCGCGGGTTAACAGAAAAAATGGAAATATCCGCTTAACCAAATCCGAAATGCTATTTTTTTAACAGGCGTGACTTTAGCCCCCCCCTACCTTGAAAAACATAACTTGTTGTAAATTACGTATTGAATTTATTGACGGTCTCTTTCCCCAACTAGTAATTATGAAGTAGTTATTTAACTAGTAATCTCAAATCATTATTTTATGTTTTTGTATATTTTGCAGCGTAATTGTAGCGTGAAACTGGAGGCCGGTTTTGACGCATAACCTCAATTTTTAAGCTATTTTTTTGGTTAAATTCCTAATTGCACTATTTGATTTTTAAGGAAATTGTCAAAATTGTAGGTAGATGTGACATCTTTAAGCTATCAATTTTGTTATTCGCGAGTGTTATTATTTCGTCATAATTCCACATATATATTAGCAATTTTTCCAGGAATTGCTTTCATGACATGGATTGGTAATTCATTCTCTGAAAGAATTAGGCCCAACGCATAACTGGAAGGTACTGCACGTTGTCATGGCCTATTAATAGTTCGCCATCAACCTTTCTTTCGTTTGATTTTGACTGAATAACGTAAATATCACCTCCGATCTTAAAATCAAGATAGAAACGGACCAGTCTCAGTGTTTAACAGCCAAACAGCTAAACAGCTTGATGAAAGCACGGGCCACAGACTACTAAAATACCGGACTGGGAACTCCCGTTTATCGGAAAAATTTACTAGGGCCATTAACTTTGAACTTAAATATCTTTAAAAAAGAGCTTTTTCATGCAGATCTTTTCAAAAGTTAGATTTATAATATGGCTCTTTGGATACCAAAGGGCGTTATTGAATAAACTTGTGTGTTACACCCCCTCACTTTTTTGCCAAGCGTCGGATATTTACAATTCTTCCGTCGGTTTTCTCGAATAATTATGAATAAAAACAGTGTTGGACGGAAGAAATGCATTAAAAACACAATTTTTTTTGAATATTGAATTTCGCGAAATAGATGCGGCACAAAGTAGTCGTTGAGCGTTTTATTTATGCAAAAATATCTTTACGACTGTTGGATCACGATGCACAATTCCTCTTGTCGGATCACTGCTGAAATTTTACACTCCCTCACTTTATTAGCCTTATTTACGGCACTGATTATACAACAGAATTGATTGTTTCATAACGTGAAGCCATAATTGTTTTATATCGTAAAATAAATCTCAGCAATTTATCCCTCAAAAAACGTATCAATAGGATAATATTTTAATAGAAAAGCATGATATTTTAAACGATCATATACTTCATATGGATTGTTTATATCGATGTTATCAAATATAATTGAATTAATCTCTTTGTTCCATAGCAAACCAAAATAATTTTAGTATAGTACAATAAAATAACAATTATCTTCTGTGCATTTTATCATTTTAATAATAAAAAGGTATTGCATAAGGTCATAATGCGAAGTCGTAAAACTAATTAGAACTCTAATAACATTTTGTAGAATAGAGCTTATGTGGATAGCCTCTTCGGCAAGCAGACCCAGTCAAAAAGAAGTTTTTTTTCATCTTACATTTTGTCGCTTTTCTTCCGAACGGATGGCTCTTTTTCAAATGAAATCGGCATGAGCATGGGTAGTAAATATATCTTTGAGTATACAAAAGTAGAAAAGAAAATATATCTTTCGGCTAAAATCAGTGATTTGTTCAGGAACAAATAGGTCATTATTTCCACAATCAATGAGCAAAAAAATTCCCCTATTGGCTTCAAAAACTATTTGCTATTACTATTGTCTCCATAAAATATGAAAAGTCATCCCCAGTCAGAATATCAGAAACTCGATTTCGCGTGCATGGTTGCATGGTTGCATCGCCTTTAGTAGAGATCGCCATGGGTGGACTTAATTGTCCCAGTTATTTTTCTGACGTGTCCCGGTCAAAAATTTAATGAGATATTTGTCTCAGTCATTGATTTTCATTATCCCAGTCAAAATTGAATCCTTTTGCAAATATTAGCAATTTTTGTTACAATCAAATTTTACTGATAAAGATTTGTCCAACTCAAAACCTGGTGTCCCGGTGAGAATTTCTTCCCTCACTGTTTCTGTGAAACAAGCTGTATTATAGAATCCTTTCTCGAATGATGTTCAATAAAGTATTCTCTAGGTTGTTTTTAAAAAAAGGTAAAAAAGATAGAAAAATACCTTGTTATTTACTCATGACATTTGCAAGAAAATGGTTAAATGCATTATGATAATACTTTATTAATGAGAATTAACACATCGATTGATGTTAAGAGTGACAAGGTACGAGTTTACAAATCACATATACTAGCTAATACTTCTCAGAAACAAATAATGCAATTAAAGCAATAAGCAAGGCTTCAATAAATAATGAAAGCTTCCATCAAACAATATTATCGCCATTATATTATTAGTCTGTACCAACATGATAGGCAGTTTAAGCCAATCTTTCCACATATTGTAGATAGATAGTTGAAGAAGATAAGTATAGTTGATTCAAAATCATAGTGTAAATAGTGTAGGCAAGATGTAATCTATATCCTTGACATAAGTACTTACTGTGAGTTATTGTTTTATACCATTTAAAATAAAATAGGCTCTAATGAGATGTCGCAGAAAAAAACAATAGAAACACTTATTTGCGATGAACAATAGTGAATCAAGAATCACGGAAAAGGTCGGTAGTCAGGACAATCAAGATCTTCGCAATGTCATTTTTTCAATATTTAGTTACAGTATATGGCCCCTAAAATGCTGGCAGCCCGTAAAATGTAGGTTTTGTTTAAATGTGTGATGAAAGCTTTGGATTTCAACCGTAGGTCATAGGATGAATCTAGAGCAGTTGCGTAAGGAATGTATATTCCTGAAATGTATATTCCTTTGATTTAATTAAGGTTTCAAAAACATAATTATTTTCATAAAATGCAAGATTGAGACCCTTAAAATTAGAATTTAACAAAACTGGGTATTTTTAGAGACTAACCTATACACCCTTTTTCAGAAAATAAATTATATTTTTTAATATTTTCAATTCGATCCGGAAACGCAGTTTACCAGCATTTTAGGGGCATAATGAGGATGTCACCGCTATATTTTATACTGTTAAAACCTTTTGCATTTGTCGCTATTTCTGTTGTTAAATAGTTTTTTTCTTGCTTGATCTTTTAAAAAACGGTTTGTTACTTTTTTCCCGGTGACATAGGTTGGAAGGGAGTACCCGAAAAAAGGGTGATATAGGGGATAGGTGGTGCAACATTTGCCATTTTTGCGGTGAAGTCATCTTTGAATGACCCCTATAAAAGTGCATAAAATGTCATAAAGTATTGCTGTTTTTAGTCAAAGTTCATTTCAGTTAATGACTAATTATTTATTTTTTCGTCCATGATACGACTATTATTATATAGACATTAAACAAAATGGATTTTGATAATTAAATACGATAACACATATCTTTTAAAGGCGACATACAAAATCTTATTTGTCTATGATTATTAAAAAAGAAATCATCGCGAAAAAACGAAACTTGCATTTCAGGGGCCACTTAGAAAATATCAAGTCACTTTAACCCAATTAAAAAATGCCTGAAAATCAAAACTTTCAAAATCAAAACTTTTTGGTAAGATTAAAGACATCCTGATGATATTTAAAACACAAAAGTTGAAAGTTTTCAAAATGTGCTTTTTGCACGAACAGATTCAAATATCATCAGAATTTTAGGGGCCACATACGTTAGGTAAAGATCTAATCATTCACAGTGTTACAAGCTATATCAATCAAAATCTTACCGTTTACCGTCACCTATTAAGTTATCTTTTATAGTATACAGCGATTGGCTGTTGGAAACTGATGAAGAAAATGATAGTTATGATCATGTTTAAATAATAATAATCATAATATTTCCTCGACCTAGTTGTCTGTTTTCATATAAAATTACACTACGATAAATTTACACAGCCACACACTGAATCTAATTATAAGCTCCTCAACATTGTTATGCTTTCAAGAAAATGTTGTGCTGGAATAACAAATGTAGAATCTCGTATTCGCAGAATAAAAATAAATGAGTTATGCGAGGATTATAGGTTTAATTAAAATACTATTTAGAGGGAAAATCACTCTTAGATAATCCTTTTACCAAATGATACAATTATTAAACTCATGTCACTTGTCATAACCTAATTATCTATTGAAAAATGACTTTTCGTGACATAACTGAATGGTTAATTGAGTTATTCAGAAACCTTTTAGAATCAGATAACGTGCAGCGTGGAAAATGATCTTTCATAATTTACATACATCATTTCTCAGACAATGGCAAAACCTGAATTTGCCAAGAATTATATTTATACGACAAAAGTACTAAGAAATAGCTAGAAATCTCTTACACTTGATCAGAAAATTCTATTGATTGTATACTTCCTGTAGAAATCCTATTGTTCGACCAGAAATATCTCACATATCTTCGAGCAATTGAGTGAATTGACCTTTTGAAAAGCGCATTAAGCTGTTTACGCTCAAACGTTTTCGGGACCAGAGATGCTAACTCTGTTTTAGGTACCGCCCCACATCTGTCTTTTATTTTCGAAAAGACGATTTTCCAACCGCACATTACATCAGCAACAACAGATTTTCTATTGTACAAGTTAGAAAGCAATTTTTTACAGCCCCTTCAAGTTCCAACAGAGATTCAAGATCAGTTTACACGAAATACAATAACAAAATGCCATCTTGTTAGAAAAGTATTGTAAAATGGCAACATCGGTGAATTGACAAAAAAGAAGATGTTGTGAAAATTTTGAATTTCAAAGATGTACACAAAATAGCAAATAAACAAAGCGTGATAGAAAGAAAATGAATATTTTGAACACCTTATGCTGGGTTTAATTTTTTGTTTACTCACTGCAAACAATCTATTTAATAATGGAGATGAAAATGAACTGTAAATCACCTGCAATTCAAAAAGAAACGTTTGAATGACGCATGTACTAAGGCAAATTGATGCATGTACTCACTATGAGGTTCAGGGGGCGTACATCTATTTTGAACCTCAGAACTGTGATGAGTTTTGAGTCTCTCGAGTTTTTAGTTAACTTAAAGTCTTGAGTTGAAAATACAAATTCCTTCGTCAACCCTGATTCATTTTTGAATGTTCTTTTATGCTAATGGAATTTAGATGCAAGGAAGCTATGACGAACCTCTAAAATGCGAATGAAAATAGAAACCAGAAGAATCTATTTTGAATTCGAACTCAGTACTTTTTTTTTGTTAAATCTCGTTTAACCAGCAGTCAAATAGTGTACTAAAAAAGTTTCGATTAAAATTATAAAACATTTTGCAATTTCTCATCAAATTACTGTCAATTTCGTTCATCTAAATGATGAAAAAGGTTGTCATTTCATTCATTTATTTTTTTATCTAATTAATACTGATTCTTTACTAAAACTACTAAAAACCTAAAACAAAATAACATTAAAGAAAAAACAATTCTAAATAAAAATATTACCCACCGAGTGCTAGTGGTAAACTAAAACAAAAATCTTTCCACGAGAAACTGCTGTAGTTTCTGAAAAAATGTATTCTAAAATGGGGTTTAACCAACATTTATATCTTCCAGAAAATTCTTTTTGTTGTTTCAATGGCCTTTACTTCCTTGATAATAAGAACAAAAAGATCATTTACTCTTATCTAAACTTATTTGTTACAGTAACACTAATATCTTACATATGAGAAGTACTATCTGAGATTATCAATACAGAAATCACCAGCAGATCTTGTCTTTTAGAAAAATTATTCGAAGTACACAAAAAGTCAAAGAACTTTCTAATTGCTATTTTCCAATAAGTACCATTGGAATTTGTGAGATAGTTCAAATACTTCAGACAGAAAAAAATGCATCAATTCATTAAATCCAAGTTTATACCTTACCTCTTTGACTATAAAGAATGAGAATTATCATCAACTACAAACTCAGAAGTTTCTGTTCGAAACCTCGTATGGTTCTTATTACGAATATTCTCAGATTTATCTAAATCCCGAGTAATAGGAATGTTAATAGTAATGAATATCCACTAAGTTTAAGCCTCTTATTACGTTATTAATTCGCTTCTATCTCTGCTTTGTCTAGATATCGTAATATCCTAAAGGAAATACATGTGCCTTTATTATAAACATTGCTAAATTCTCAGCCTTAAAAGAGATACGATACATTGCTTCTGATATAAATAATAAGTTAACTGGTGATAGAAAAGAGTCTTTCTCATAATGTCACATTTAAAGATATATACGATATATGAAAAGAAATCTTTGGTAAATTAAAAACTAATTGAGATGATATGACACTTTGTTCTATCTTATATAATCTGGAATGAAAGGTTTTGCTTCTTGTTAATCAGTATAGAGTTTGTTAATAGATTATTCACAGTTTGAAATTCAATCAATGGAAGTCGTCATTCTTTAAAAGAATCCTTTTAAAGCTTAAATCCAGGCTTAATATGGTTACATTTCTTTATGATAAAGAGTGCTGCTTGGTGAACTAACATTAACCATAGACTACGACACCTGGATGATAAAAGTCATTTAGTTTCGCTGCTCGGTGAATAGTCTTTTTGAGAAAACAAGATAAGATATCGATTTCATTCGTAAACACGAAAAAATATATATTTTGCTAGCCTTAAATATAAATAATGTGAAATCCAATTAATGATGACTTTTGGGCACATGTTCGTCGCACAAAATTGAGAAAAGTAAAGTAGATGAAATTGATTCAATCACATAAAGTAAGAGTGCTGTTCACATATGTCGAATTATTATATTATATATTATTATATTCTATCCTATTCTAGTAGTTCGTGCATAAACTCATAACTTCACCATAACTTTCCAATAACCTATCACAATCTATCACTCTGAGAGAACATCACTTATATATACATGAAATACACTAAGAAAGTTCCAAAAATACATGTTTCGAACGAACTCCATCCATAACTCGTGTATACAGATCAGTATGGTGCACATTTAAGAAATCAAATCTCTTGTCCTATAAATAGTGAAGAGAAATGACCAGCAAGGTTGTGGTTAAGAGAACGAAATCACCATAGACTGTTTTCACTCTCAACAAGCAGATGGTCGTTTCTTAACTATTATGTTTTTTTTTTAAAAGCTTTTGCTTGATTCAAACGATATATCAAGTAATAGCTGCACAGTAAAGAACCATTATCACAGTAGTAAACTCTATTCCAAAATAATGTGCTGCATTTGTTTTGATTAGTTATCTGTATACAAGCGTAAGGGCACTAATATAGTCTGTTTCAGATTATATGAGACTTATGACGAAAGTGTCAATATCTCAAGGTTCCCATAATCGTTTGTTATTCGGTTTTCGGGAAATAAAAGAAGCTATAAGAAAAAGGATCAGAGAAAAAATATATCGGAAAAATGAGAAGAAAGAAGGCGAAAAATGAAGAAGAAAATCTTTCCTGCGTCCATTGATTATATACATTTGCAAGAGGAATCAATATTTCAGGAGATTCGCCCCTTTTTGTAACATCCACCTAATTTTCTCTAAAGGCAAAACTCCGGGGGGTTTATTAGGTTTTTAGTTACTAGAAAACTTTAATTTTAGATTGAATTGATAATTAAGGATTATCCACAAGTTGTACTAAATTGTACTTATTAATGAATTCTACTTAATCAATATTTTAAACATTTCTATCGCACGATTATTATAATTTTTATTTGTTTTGCTTTTGATAACATGACACCCGGATTTTTGCTTTATGAGAAAAGTATGAGGGGTGTTACAAAAAGGGTCATATCTCTTGAAATATTGATTCCTCTGGCAAATGTATATAATCAATGGATGCAGGAAAAATAGGGCGTAATAAAGTAATTAACTCTATTATTAAATTAGCTGCACTTATTGCAAGAAACAGCGTTCCTTCCAGGTATCATCGATTCCACTTAAAATATAATCAACGCAGTAAAAGCAGGATTTGTTCCCAGTACGCCGACTCCCATTACGCCGACTTTATTATATTCTCCAAAAAGTCGGCATAATGGGACAAATATTCCTTTTATGCCGACCTCCCATTACGCCGACTCCCATTACACCGACTTTTTCAAATTCCCTAAAATTCGGCGTAATGGGACAAATATTTCCACTATGCCGACTCCCATTATACCGACTTTTTCAAATTCCCTAAAAAGTCGGCGTAATGTGACAAAAATCTAGTAAAATTTAACCAATCATTAAAAAACGTTTAGTCTCGTTTATATATGTTATTGTAGCTTTGAGTATGTTTCTGTTTTCATTATTAGAAAGACTCACGACGCCATAAAGATAAAGGTATTCAGAGTTAGCAAGATGATTTAAATTCTTTGG
>JAUKPT010005352.1:0-10482 GCA_032273505.1 Nanomia bijuga | reverse complement strand
GGATTCCTTGTACTTGAATTTGTACCAGTGTCGGTTTTCAGCCCATTCCATTTTGGGGTGCCTGGGGTCATTTGGGGAATTTTTACCCTTTTCTCATTGTTTTCGAGTTTTGGGATTATCATTTTCGGATTCCTAATACTTTAATTAGTAACTTTAATTTTACCCAATCGGATTACTTTTGTTTTTGCATGCCTGGGGACAATTTGGGATCTCCCAAATGTAAAGATGAGTATAACAATCAAATTTAATAGCCCATTTTTCATCGAATTTTGCATATTTTTGTGAGTACATTTTGTCATTAAATCAATATAACTCTGGCAGTTATTGGCTAAATTTGATAAATGACCCATCAAAATCTAAGTTAGACATTCCTCTTTCTATTGCGTCTTTGTTCCTTTATGTTCGCGTGTGTCAAGTGTCAAGTGTCAATCTTGTACTTTTCTTTTGGCACACCCAGTAGAAAATTTTATTACTTGATTTTTCACTTCTTCAAAAGTACATTTTTTCTAGAAAAATAAAAAATTCAAGGAGGACCTCTGCAGGCCGGGAGGGAACCTTGTTTTTAGGGATCATTTGTTTTATGCTATTGGGTGGACTTCGATTTTAGGGGGGGTGACCTAAAATCTTTGGAGGGGCTTCGATCCACATGCCATGATATCAAGCAAGACCCACTACCATTCTCACCATTTTTGAGCATCTAAGAGTCGAAAATAAAATCGGAATAGTTGTGTTCTGTAGTGGCACCATAAAACATGCATTGGATATAGTAACAGGAAAAGTACATATAAGTTATTTAAAAATGGAAAACGCATATTTTGACAAATCATAAAAGTTGATTCAAGATAAAGATACAATAACTTACCACTTTCGGGACTGGCAATGGTGAAAGAGTCACTTTTCCAGACCAGGTACCAGCTCCCCGGCATATTGATGACAAAGGACGAGGTGTCTCCATAACACCCATTGAGATTTGATCAGCTGGAACAAGTGAATGTAGTGAATGGTTGCAAAGTTTTTCGCATCATCATAAATGACAGACCAAGGAGAAAGGTGTAGCTAACTATTTTTTTTTTTTTAATGATTTGACATTACCTAAAATCGAATGATTGAACATATCAAGAGGTAAATCACGTCCCAGACAAGTTTTCTGAAAGAAAAAAAACACATAAATTACCTTAAATACATATGGAAAGCTATAGAATATACAGCAATTTCTATCAAGTGATTTAACCTTTGAAGCATATTTTTTTTAACAACTAGTAAGAAAACTATGCACGCCTTATGTTTTCTGCGCTGAAAATCTGTTTAACTCTTAATAATTTAGATTTCATTTTAAGACTTAATACTCTAAAAATGAATTCTTCACTAAAAACTGAAAATGTTTCACAACCTTCCCTTTTCATTGTAACTGTCAGATATGATCATTGATGTAGCTAGCTCTTCTTCAAACTTTGGTTTCCTTTGTTTATTCGTAACTATAACATTAATCACGGTTATAATAAAAACAGACTTTTGTTTAGACAACACCTCAAAATAGAATATTTATAATTTTTTGAGACAAATACTTCATCCTTTGATTTAATAGTCTGAAGACTCGAATCTTGTTTTTAATCAATTATATCTAACAGTAGGTTAAGAAAACGAAAGAAACTTTCAGTTATTTTATTACTTTATTATTATTTATTTGTAGAACTGAATTTTGAATGAATCACACATCACCCACTTCACTTCTAGACAGTGGCGCCGGAAGCACGGGGGCAGCGGGGGCAGCTGCCCCCCTTGCCTTTTCCCTGTGGGCGCATTGCCCCCGCAAAAATTGAAACATTTGCCCTTTTAGATTTTCTGCCCCCCCTGCCCAAATTCCGTGGCGGCGCCACTGCTTCTAGAAAACTCAATTCTATTGTCTGTTAAAAGTTTTCTGTTAAACAATTGAAACTATATTGAATTTTAATAAATAAACTGATTCTAAAGCTAGTCTACTGGTGTCAAAAAAGCTATGATGACACACTTGACTTGTACCTGGTGGTGGTAATTTTGCAAACTCAAATATTCGAATTATATTTCGATCCCTGTTTTGTAAATTTCTTCTATATACATATGTGTAAAGTAAATAACAAAAACACTTCACCTAAGACTGGTTTCCACTATAGCACACTGGTGGAGTTAAACCTAACGCCAAACTTTCTTAATGCACCTTAGCGCACAGCGCTTGTATTTTCAAAATTCTAATAAAATTCTTGACGCCACATAAAGTTCGTTTGATGGTTGATGATTTGCACTCATGATAGAACAGCCATGCACAAGCTCTTTACGTGCTTATCGAGGCATGACTTAAGTCCCACCTAGTGTATCGTCAGCTACCAACTGACTACCCGTCGGCATTGCCTAACGATAATTATTGTGCCCTTGCATCATTTTTAATAACACTCGCCTCTACCATCCGCGTCCCCTATCTAGTAAGTATCTCTCGACGACGATGCTTAACTTACATGAACGGAAGTGTGATGAATGATGACATACCACTACGCGTTTTATAAATGGATACCAGAAAATTAATTAGCGCCTTGATAAGCGCCTTTCTTAATCAGTGATAGATTTAATGTTTACATTTTCAACATGGCTGTAATAAACACGAGGCTGTTTTTGTTGATGTCCTTGAGATTTCTTTTTAAAAGAAGACGGCACAATCGATGCAATGAAAAAAAGCAAAAAAATGTTAGATTCGACCAATCTTAAGAGAAAGGGGTACCCTTGGCTGTTATAAGATATTATTCGAAACCATACGAGCAACAGACAGGGAAAACCTCTTCAGGTAAATTTCAGCATTTATGTTATTTTCAAACATTTTATTATGCAACGATGATGGTCAATTTCTTTATCATTGACTTATCTATTTCAGATAAAATAAGAAAGGAACTCTCACAAGAATTATTATTTTAATCAAACGACCTTTATCTTTTGTGTGAATTTTTTAGGGGAAGAGAGGATGGAGAAATGGTGATGAATTTTCTCGGGGGTAGGGGTGACTCGTATGCAGCGGTGACGAGATATTACCATTTTGAGAATAAAAAATGTGCCAATAAATCTGGTGTTACTACTTCAAATATACACCCAAAAATCTTGACAGTCCTTGATAGGTAGCCAAAAAAATCCAGATTAAATGGCGAATTTCTTTTTACCTAAATGTTTTTACAACAAAAAAATCAAAGTTATAAAATTAATAAAATAACTTGATTAAATTATAAAAAGGGAAAGTGTTTGACAAAGAGCCCCATAAATCGGGCAAGGGTTTGAAAATGATTACCAAGGGGTAAATCACTGTTGAACACGGAAACATAACTCTCGTACACTTTTGAAGAGAGTGATTTACCCCTCGATCTCGATGATACCTATAAATCTGGATACTCAATCAAAAAAGGTACCCTAAAAAATGGCACATTCCTGTATGCTCATGTATAGGAGTTATTATTCAGAAAAATCAGCATATAAAAAGTCTTAAGGAGTTTAAATGAAAATATTTGCCATCAACGAGTGCGTTTGAAGTTAAGAAAAATAGGCAAAATTAACATTTTTTATTGAGTGATATTTATTTTGGGAACAATAATCAAGTAATAAATGGAACAATTAGATTTTTGCCCATCAGAAGAGCGTATACAATCCCTAATTTACACAATTATTTTTGAAAAAAAGGCCGCTGGAATAACTTCAAACCCAAAATGCAATTTGTGAAAGTTGATTCATAATTGATTCTCTTATACTTTTGAATATTTTTTTGTAGCAGAAGTCTAGTGGGGATTGGGGTGAGAGGGGGTAAATATTACAAGGGTAATCAACGTAGGATTAACCTTATCTCTACTGGGCTACTTTTAGGGTTTCTTGATATTTTCTAGGGTATTTGAAGGCTAATAAGTTCAATTTTGATCTTTTTTCCCTGTGATTATTTTTGTCGTATCAGATACCAATGATGAAGCCTTTTTTTCAGTTTAGGTACTGTAGGATGTCACCCGAAAGTTTCAACATTCTCTTGGACCATTTGGAGCCCCATATTTTAAAGAAAACACCAAATTTAGAGATTCAATTTCTACTTGTATAAGAACTGCTGTAGCATTACGATATTTAGCATCAAGGGAATCACAACAGTCATGGTCTTTTCGACTAGGTAAAGCAACAGTGTCGAAGATAGTGCGTGAGACCTGTAAAGCGATTTGGAATATTTTATCTTCAATATATCTACGTTCTCCATCAACAGAAAAAGAATGGAAACAAATCAGTGATGATTTTCAAAAAATTTGGAACATTCCTCATTGTATCGAGGCAATTGATGGTAAGCACATTGAAATAGAATGCCCTAAAAAAACAGGATCGAAATATTTCATTTTGGCTGTCTGCCATGCAAAATATTGCTTTACGTTATAATAGCAGAGTCCTTAAAGTAGGAGAATGATTTGATAAATGTACCAAAAAGTAGTGAAGTTAATGGAATGAGCAAACAATTATCTTATTTCTTAGTAGGGGATGAAATATTCCCGTTAAAATCCTGGTTGATGAGACCATATCTTGGTAAGCTTAGCGAGACAGAAACAATATAAAATAACATTATATAGAGCGAGAAGAACAATCGAAAATGTATTTCGAATTCTGTCAACAAGATGACGAATTTTTCGGCCACCTATTCGTGCAGATATAAAAACTTGAGTTGAACGTCCAAGCAAATGTCTGTTTACACAACTTCTAAATCAGCTTATTCTCCCAAAGGATTTATAGATTCAGAATGAGAAGATGGAACTATTTGCGCAGGGGACTGGCGTAACTTAATTCCTGGTGTTGAATCTGCTTTTTCACCGCTACCAAAAGCTAAAGGAGGTAGAAGTTTAGAAAATGCTAAAGATACTTGTGTATCTTACTTATGCTCTTAAATTTCAATTCAGAAGAAATTTCAGTTGCGATGCAATGAGAATAAGTAATTCAACTAGGACCGGTACTAAGCAATGAACAAACTGTAGAATATGTATATTATAAGGACGTGTTTTTCATATATTCCAAAAAGTGGCACAAAATTCAATTTTTCTTGTTAACAAAAATTATATTTTTGCCAAAAATGGGTCTTATACAAAGAATTTGAGATATGCATATAAGATAAAGGTTTAAAGCATAATGGAAGTGAAAGTTTTTAGTTTGCTACATATTTGGGCAGGTATTGAGCAAAATTGAGTATTTCAGTCTGAGAGAAATTATAAGACAACCAATATGTTAAATTCAAGTAGAAGGGTGATTTCTTAAGTACTTGATCGATATAATATCAAAAACCTCCCCAGTCAACTGGATGGGCAAGTTTTATTTTTATAAATTTCATTGTTTCATACTATTTTCAGACACAGTTTTCATGAAATTCTTACTTACCTCAAAAAATCAAAAAATAATTTAACTGACCTAAAAACAATATGAGCATACCATATTTGGACAAAAAAAGAGTGTTTTGAATGTTACCTAGAGAGCCAGAAATAAAAATTTAGCCAATAATGTAATCAATTTGATGATTTTAACAGTCAATTGCATCAAGAAATATCAAACTGGGACTATATCCACATAGTGGGCAAAAAAAGAGTGGTCTGAGCTCAATTTTACATTAAAATTAATTGCCACACTAGATTTTGCTTATTTTTCAGTTTCGAGCCGTTTATTACTCATATTTTGCCAATTTATTAAGGCTTTGTCTGATCAAGTGACAAAATATGAAAATATCATCATTTTAATATTCAAGTTTGAAATTGTATAAGGAGCATCATTTTTTCACAATAAATTTAAGAATGCAAGAGCATTGATCTATAATTGCCCGCAAATTGTATGGATCAAAATGTTTTTCATGGTCAATATATTGATCAATTAATTGAACAAACCACCATACCATAATGATATCATACATCAAATGGGCTAAAAATGATGAAATTTGAGTCAAATATAGTCTTTGATGATCATTTACTCATTTTTTACTTTTATCACTGAGACCTTAAATGTGGAATTCCATCATAACTGTCAATATTTTAAAAAAGTCTTTTAGATGTTTGTTGACATTTAGTTCAGACCTTTCTACCTTGTTATTCATTTATGTCCATTAAATTAAAATTTACAAAAAATGAGCTATTCTTACTCAATTTCTGCCCAATTTAAGCTATGTTTATATCATAGAAGTTGAAATATATACATTACCAAAACCATAATTCTCTGACGAGCTAGGAATAATACTACTTGTAGTTTTCTTTTTTAGTTTTGTATATATTATATTTCGGATTTTTCATCCTTGTTCACCTAAAAATACAAATCACAATTTTAGTTACAACATCAAAAACAGAAATAAAGATAGATATCAATCATAGATTATTATAAGATCATAGTACTATATTTCTCGATTGTTGTTCATGGACTTCATTGATTGTCTTGTGTATCTTTACAGCTTCTGTAATCAGTCTTTTAGTTGGTCTGCCAAAACATTTGTCGATTATATTTATTTCAATTGTGAGCATTTCATTTGCGTGTTGGTCGTGGGAGTGTTTCCATAAAAACGAGTCCTCTTTCTTTGTTCTCCAATTCTTTAAGTGTTCATTTATCCTCTCTGACATACTTCTGCCTATTTGTCCTATACATCTTGATTCAACATCAGCTCTTCTTTACATTCGAGGCATACAATTTCGTAAACACATCATCTTGTTCTACAGTCTACATCAAAACCTTCAATGCATATCAAGCAGTTGTCTCTTGTACATATTCCACTGCTGTATAGGTCACTCTTTTGCAGCATTGTTTTGAGTTTGGTTCCTGGACGTTCTTTTACTTTGATCTTAATTGTGTCCTTCTTTGCTGCAACCTGTACTCTCCTCTTCAATTCAGATTTTTCAGTTAGTTCCACAAACATGATTGATTCTTAGCTTCCTTCCTTTCTAGACCATTCTTTCTTCCTTGTTATTCTTCGTTTTATGATTTCTTTATTTCCTTCACGGTGGGATGCAAACCTGCTGGTGTTTATGTTGTTATTGTCTTGGTTGTTTCTAATTTCTGATTTGTCAATTGCTCTCTTTATGAGCTTGTATCTCATATCCTTGTCGTATCTTGAGTATTGCATTCTTTTCGAAAAGTATGAGAGGTGCTCATTTATCACTCGGCGTTCCAAGAATGAGCTGCAGTTTCGGATGATTCGCCTTGCTTCATTTATAAGTAACTGTTTCTTCATTTCTTTGGGGTGTGCTGAGTCACAGTTGATTAGGGTTCTTGATGATACTGGTTTCATGTAGTGCTCATGCATAATTCTCCATTTATCTTTATCATCTTTCCCAAGCCAAATTTTTACGTCCAGCATGGGCAGTTTCTTGTCATAGTTAGTTCCGAAGTCAATTGTTGTTTCAATACTTGGGTGTATGCTGTTGGCTTGTTCTTGTACCTTTTTCATTGTGACACTCTCTAGATTTTGTTGCTGCCGAGGTGTCTTCTGCTACCATGTTATGTCATCTACATATCTCTTATGAATCTTAAGGTCTATGCCTATGTTGGTGAACACTTAATCTTTTTATTTAAATCAGTTTTTTTATCATCCTAAAGTCTTAAAGTAGTAAATCCATTTTTTAAGATTTAAAAAATAATGCAGTGCCTATGTATGAGTCATAATATGATCTCACCCTGTGCTTGATCACAGTCCATAACTCCCATGATTTTAAATTGAACTTCTTATTTTTTGGGGAAAAAATAACCCCCTTCATCCTTTCGCTACATTTTTCGCACCCCTTACATTTGTTTCAATTTTTTAGACTTCTTAAAAAAATACTCCAATTGGTGCCCGGTCAAAGAATAAACAACCCCTAACAACAATATTTACAGAAAAGGATGAAAAATAAATAAAATGTTGCAGGTTGTTGAATCTCTACGTTTTGTCGATTCATCATATTTTCGTTTGCTGAAAACATCAAATACTTGAAAAGAACTTGATTGATTTCATTCTAACATAGATATTTTAACCGTTTGGGCAATTGTTTTATATGTGATGATATTAGGTTTCCAAAAGCTATGTCAGGGTCATTTGTTTCAGCAAGTACATTTGTCGCCATTTTCGTCATCGCCGACATTCTAACTCTGTTTTCTCTTTAATTTCATTTTCGCAATTCTGTTCTTTGCTTTGTTAAACCGTTTTCTTATGTTGAAAGGATATTATTTCAAGCAATAATTTATATCAAAAAAGTAATCTTTACTGGTTCTTGGAGGTGGAGGAGTGAAATCTACACAATTTTATATAATATGTTTGTTTTTTCTAGTTTACTTCTAGTTTATTTCTCAAAAACAAGTTTTAGAGTGATTTTCAAATTACATCATTTCGTTTTTAGTATCAATACAAAAGGAAAAGAATGATTAAGTCAAAAGTATGTGCCTTTGTGCCCATGTGCATAGAAAATACAATCAACTCTTACACCCTCGTTGAAACAAGGGGTAAATAACTCATCGAAATATCGTCCACTGATTATCGGAATCTTTCGGAATCCTTCAGAATCTTTTGGAGTCTTTCAAAATCTTTGAAATCTTGTCCCCCAAAATTGAAGTTATTTACCCCTCGCATTGAAAAATAGTGTATAAGAATTAAAAAGCACTTAACAGTTACTTCAGTGTCCATATCAAATTCAATTTTCTCTACAATCATCTATTTAAGCCAGTCATGTCAAAGAAAAAGAATAATTTAGAAATATTCTTTTCATATACTTTAGGGGCACAAACTTTGGCGAGACCAAAGATTCACGAAATTTAGCAGAAGAAACTTTTGCGAATATTAATTTGAGAACATATTTTGCGTGAAAAACATAAATTCATAAAAGGGAAAAAGTAGTTTAAAATCTAACAAATTTGAAAATTCTTTACTTTTGGGAGAAAAAACTTAAGCGAATTTTAAATTTACAAGATTTTACTTTCTTACTTGTCACTAACTTTTGTAAAAAAGGACTAAAATCACGAAAATCATGAAAGTTAGTGCCCGTGAAAGTTAGTGTCCCTAAGGTATTCTCGGCAAAAATTTAGTAACTAGCTTTACATTAATATTTCAAAACAAATTTGTCAAAAAGAATTTAGCTAACCTGATTCCAACCCTGATTTGGTTGCAATGACAGTCCAGTAGTTATTCTGCACATCTTTTCTATAATATTGTGGAGTAATTTATCCTACACAGCAGGATAATTTCTGACAATTTCTGCCAAAGCGATATCTTCTTCGCATGTCATTCTTCAACGGTTAACATGATACGAAAAACAAATCAGTTTCATATCATCTGTGGAGCGCAATTAATCAATTTCACATTGAAATCAACTAATTTTCCCGCCAAAACTTGCTTAACGCCAGACGAACACGCATGTTGTGAATATATTTTTCATTCTTGACATTAAGGCTAGCGCAATTGCGTTAAGATTTTAATGGAAACAGTGTCGCCCGGACGCCTTCTGCGAAGTCCTCGACATTTCATGTGTGATCCTTCGATGGTTCCATAAAAACACGAAGTGTGCACTTTGTCGTCTGCGAACCAACCACACACATTGTGATTTTCAAATGAATCCGCTTTTTACAAACCAAAAAGGAAAAAAACGAAAGAAGACGCCATTTATCTTGATAAAACTTTATGAAAATTATGTTTTAGTACCAGGCGCCCAAAAAAAAGTACACACGATTGACACTTAATTGCTAGCCAGTTATTTATTATAAAGAGGTCTAACAAAAGGCCTTATTTAGATTTTGATGGCTGATTTACCAAATTTAGCCCAAAACATCCAGGGTTTAATTGATTTAAAGAATAAACCTACTATTAATATGATGCAAAAATCGTTGAAAAATGAATTTTTCTTTTGGCCCCACTCGGTAGTTCAAGGAGTTATTCAATAAGAAAATCAAATATCCCACTGAAGACACTCCAGTTAGTGGTAACAGGCCTCTATGTTAGAATTCTAGATTATTCGTTATACGGCAGAAATACTTTTGAGGGGTAAATCACTGTTGACAAATCTTGTACACTTTCACGAGAAATTTTATTATTAACTAAGAAATTCCATATATATCTTGTTTAAACAGAAATCCCGTACACTTTTTCAGAGAGTAAGTTGCCCCTCGTAATTTGGCCATTCGGATGAATGGCCCAGCGGTTATTGCTCGAAACGCTCAACATTTGGATACCGTTCTCTTCACGGATTCTTTACCCAGTCGTGCTCTTCAAAGTTTAGAAACTGTAAACCACAAAGTAATAAAATAAGTATATTAAAATACTCTTTTCCATGCTTAAATTGTAAACAAACCCCGTTTTTATCATTTATAGTTCGTTTCGATTGATCGGTTGAAAATTACGTCATCAAAAATCTGATTGGTTATTTAAGAAATGTCACAATTTTTATACTTTTCAAAACTCATAATCACGAAAATGATTTTAAGTGAACCAATTAGGTTCTTTGATGATGGAATTTTGAGCCAACC
>JAUKPT010005351.1:0-10482 GCA_032273505.1 Nanomia bijuga | reverse complement strand
AAAAGAAATTTCAGCAAACCTTAAACCATCTCTAGAGTTCTGCCCTTTTGAAGTCGGAGGGTATAAGAATTATTGGGATACTGAAAAAAGTGGGTTGATATGAATGAAAAAAAGCTATTCTTTGAATGCCTAGCATAATATTCATCTTTATAATGATAGAATGACTAACTAACTATTTATAAAGACTACATATATGCTAAGAAAATGTTATAAATTTAGACATTTTAGACCCATATACTATCAAAGTCCATGGACAGTCATGCTTAATTAGCACATACTATCCAGTTGATCCAATGGAATTATTTAAAATTTTGAAGATTTCTTCAGGTCATTTTATTAGCTAACAATCAAGGCTGAGAAACTATCAAAAACATGTTTTGGGCACAAAACACACAAAATGTCCAAATATGGAAAAACTGGCCAGATCCCTGAAAAATGGGAAAATCTCTATTTTCTTAATACAACATAATCAGTGCATTAATACGCTTCTAACGAGTCCTTAACCACTTGAGCCCACTGTGTCAAGGTAACCTGAACTATAAACAATAATAATTAAGACTCATGGTAGTGTCTAGTAATCTTTCTGACAAAAAGTCTATTCTGCACTTAGCCTTTATAATAAATGTCTAATTTTATTCTCCTTCTCCCATGTAAGTTTTTGCACTAGGTCTACAGTTGTTTTAGCCCCTTTTTTTTTACCTGAGTTTTAAATCTTGGCTAGTCTTCATAATTTTTTCCAGTAAATACTTTTCAGACTACTACTAGACTATTTGTAGGTTCTTTCAAAAATAATCGAGAAATACTCTCTGCAACTATTCTTTTATATATATATATAGTTTTTTCTTAGTTCAATGCTTTCTCTCTTTTTTAATGAAAATAAAAAATTATATTTTAGTTTTAATTCTAATTTATGTATTTTTATATTTTTTAGTTCTAGATGGCTGTTTAGTCGAAGCATGTAGACTTGAAATATAATTCATCAGCAAGTCGATATTGTTTTCATTTACTCAACAATGATAACTTTTTTAAAAATGACCTTAAACTCCTAAGACTTGCTAAATAATTGATCGTCTTAGCAAATTAATGGTCACTCTTCTTATTTTTTCCATCTTATGACCACTTCTTTTTATGAATGTTGAAATCTGAATTAAATTTGTACCTGTTTTTACCCAGTTCTGAGAAATTGCAAATCGATGAAAATTCGAGAAAAGGTTTTGCTTTTAATGGAACAGATTAAAAGAGAAATTTCTATCCAATGTGAAGGTTAATCTGGGTATAGAAGAAATTTAACTAAAATAATGCTTAAAAAAGTCAAAAGGTAATGTCCTGGAAAAGGATTCCACATGTCTAAATTTCTAATGAGGAGAATCATAACTCTTTTTGTAAGCTATTCGAAAGAAGCAAACATTCTTGCCTCTGCATAACTTGCATAACTTACTTGCTTAGAGGTCATCTCAAAAATTTGTCTAATTTAGTCTTAACTGGTTCACAAAATAATTTCAACAGAATGTTTAATTTTACCAAACCTTTGATTTGTGACATTTTAAAATGTACCAAACAGATTTTGGATGACATAATTTTCAACCAATCAAAAGACTGAATTAGAAAAACTTTTTAGACAATCCCTTACTTAGGCTGAACTCCCGTTCTAGCCTAATACACACTTTTATTTCAAAAAAACTTGCATGAAAAGCTGTTTCTCGGCAATTCAACGTGCTAAAATCCTAGATTTTCTTGTGAATTTGCCCCCTAACCCCTTGCTGTTTGTGGAGACTTTCTTCTCTCGTTATTTATTATCAAAAATCATGTCTGTCAAATAAATACACTACGCCTCATTCGACTGTATATAAACCCACCTGGATAACAGATTTTAGATAACGTTAGAATCGATGATATTGATAGCCTCGACAGACCTCAATGCCAAAACAATGCAATGCATAAATATTCTTGGAATGCAAATATTGGTTTTTCATAATTCGAATCTTATATCATACGAGTATTCCTGCTTCTTTTTTTTCTGTATCCATGGTTTCCAGTTCTGAATCTACCACATCATCATGTGTAATTATTGAAATGTATTCAGAAAATTAGCCTCGAAATATATCATATATCAGGGTTTCTTCTTATTTACATTAACAAACTATTCAAACAGATTTTTGTAACCCAAGTTTTTAAGAAGGTACCAAAATGTTGTTCAATATCAGAGAGGAGTCTCGTTTAGTATTTTGGACTTAAACTCATACTGTAAGTACTGTACTGTACTGTACTGTACTGTACTGTACTGGAGGGGTGAGTCTGTCTGTATGTCTTTCAGTGCAATATACTCTGTGCAATACACCTTGACAGATAGAAGGAACTGACAATATGCCATTTCAATACTTTACTAATTTAATTGAGGTATAATGTTTTCTAGTTAGTGTAGAAAGTCTCTTGTAGGTTTGATTTTCTTTCATACTAGATAAGTTTTTGAATTCCTTTTAAAGCAAGTTTAAAAAAAAGAGTTTCTGCTTCTCAAGTACTTCCTTGTTGTAGGGGATGTCTACAAATGATGGCAAGCTGAAGCGTTTAATTGGTTGTAAACTACATCATTAAGAATCTGATTGGTTTATCAAAAAAATGTTTTTAGTATTTTTGAGCTTTAACCCTTCGTCAGGAAGTCGTTTCTATGTGTGTGGATTGGAAGAGGGGTGTTATCGACATTTTCATTATTTCCTAGCTATCTATTAATTTCCATACAATAATATTTTGCATGCATCTAGAGATTTTACTGTGAAGAGTTAGTTTAAAAATATTAATTACTTTTCGTGATAATTTCCATTTCTTAACATTCACTCAAGTAAAAAACTTATTCTGAGAAGAAAACAATAGAAGATGTTTCAAAAGATTTTTCAACAATGTGAGATTCCAGCTGCGTTTCAAAAAGAAAAGAAAAAGATTAATAAGTCAATCACTCAATAGTTCTTTTATTTCTTTTGAAATGTGTTCAGTTAAGAAATTCATCCATTTCAACTTAAAGTTGAGAGATATATTTAGAAACCTTCATTTTTTCCACGAACTACAAGGAATTGCACTTAACAAATTGGCATGAATGTGTAAGAAGAAATTCTAGTCACATCTTTCATGAGTATTTATCACCAACAGATTTTCATTCAAACGGCAATTAGTACAGGGGGTTGTAATTCTGCCACCTCTCTTACCGACGAAGGGTTAAGAAAATACCAAATACTGACGTTTTGAAATAAACCAATCAGATTCTTTATGATGTAACTTTTAACCAATCAAATGGCAAATTTGCCGACGATCTCTAAACAGTAATGATCCATTAACAGTAAATTGTTTGACAATTTCTTTACAATTTTACCGATCAAGTCTGTTTTTTATTTTACTAATATTTTACCGAAATAATGTGTCTGCTGGAAGCTTTAAGCTGTCATTGCTTTCACCAATTCCCTTTTTATTTTGCAAAATGGAACCCATGTTATGATACCAGTCTGTTTTTCTTCCGATCATGATGTGTTCTGTTAACAGAATGTTATCTGCCCATCATCGCTATAACTCTCTGCTGAATAACCACTGAAAATTGCTTCATTTTATTTTCCAAGTCTTTTTCTTGAAATTATTCACAATGAGTGATTTTTTTCCTTTCCCTGATTAGTTTTTGGGGTAAAGTCGCACCTGCCTTGTTAAACAAAAGATTACACTGAACAAGATATTTCTAATAAAAGTCACGATTGAGAGAAATATTTTTATATTTTTAAGATTGATTAATTATTCTTTAATAATAAATGGACAATATTTAAATAATGTTTAAACATTATACTTCCAATTAAGTTAGACTAATATTTACTATTACCTCCATATGAATATACTGGACTAATTTTTTACCCCATCAGTTAGTGTCCAACCCCTACGCGGCCTACATGTTGAATTGGTGTATTGAATTTATAAATAAGCCAACTTCAAGGGAATGCATCATCGTTCATCTATCTGTCATAGATGATCATGGGTAAGTACCATCTAACGTTCTGCATATCCTCCTTGATTATACTGATTAATACCGAAATAGTTGATTTAAACTGTTGTTTCGGACTGGATCATTTTTAAAGATCTATCTTTCAACTTGATTACTTTTGACCTATCCAGCCGAGCAGATCAAATAGTCTTTTTTATGCAAGGGGTCATCTCAAAAGTTTATCTAATTTAGGATATTGATTGGTTAAATATTACATCATCAAGATTCTGATTGGTTATTTAAAAATGATATGATTATTTTTGATTTTAAGAAAATAAATAAGACAAAATTTTGAGACATTCCTGATGACTTCATAATTATAAGAGATCAATAGATACAACATTCAGTATATGTAAATCAATCAATTTGGCGAATAAAAATAGACCGTCTTTTAAGACTTCAATGTTTTGTCAAACCGATTAAAATTTAAATATAACTACCATGAGGTGCCGTTATTTCTTAATACAATTAGTTCGTCCATAAACATTCTTTGTCTCTGTTTATTTAATGGATTAAAATCGTTTGCATTCTCTTCACAAGAATTTTATTCTTTAAGTTCGTATTGGCAGAAGTTTTGCTCTTATAACTTTAATCGTATCTATAATCGTATCTTCCTTATTCTCTGTACTTGAAGAGTAAAGGCAATCTTTGGCTAGTATGTGACTTTCTATCATCGCCAAAAAGAAAGTTTGAGATAAACGGAAGCATTTTATTTTATAAGGTTTTTCAAATATTTAATAAAAGAACTTGACAACTGCTTCTGAGTCTAGCGCAAATGACAAAGGCCTTACTCACACGAGAATTCGAGCATTTTGTGATAAAAAATGTATCTCGTTGATACTGCTAAGGGATTTTGGGGTGGGATTTTGGTGAGAGGGTTTTGTTAAATTTTTTTTTTTTGGAATGTTTTTTTTATAATTTTTCTTTTTCACTTACATTACTTGGGGAAATCTAGAATGAGTTAGAGAAAAGCTGTCTATACTCGAACGAAAAGCACTTAAAAGATGTTTAGATGTGAAGAACAGTACGTCAAATGACCTAATCTACATCGAACTTAATAAAAGCGATATCATGTCAACGATTAAAGATCGTCAATTTATTTTTTTCAAAAAGATAAATGGAATAAATAATAATGATGCCTCGGTTGTTGGAGTAACAAGAACAGAGAAGAAAACCTACTAGATAAAAAAATGAACGTGAACAATAGTGACCTGACAATGAATAAACGCTATGTTGAGCTGATAGAAAATAGATGCTGTGATACAATATATGAACATTACATGAATGAGGATCTACGAAAAATCATAACACGATGGAGACTCTCATCTCATGATCTTGAGATCGAGATCGGTCGAAGAAAAGGAGTTCCCCAAGAGAGGTGAAAAAAAAGAACACGTTATCTTTAAATCTCAGCGTATGAAAACGAAAGAAAACGTTTAAGAGAATTATCCAATTTTCAAGATGTCAAATCCCTTCTCACCCCACAAACGAAAGAGGTGGCGACAAAACTTGGTCAATTCTTAAAACAAATTGAAAAACGCTGAAAAATCCTACTCTAAGTACAGAAATAATTTGATGAACAATCTTTTCTTGGTCTAGAATTTATATTTCATTTTTTTGTTATGTGATCTCGCACCCAGTTGTAATTTCTTTTTTCTAGTCAATAAATTATATATATATATAGATACAACAAATCAAGATTTCTCCCAATTGTTTTCATAATTTATATGTAAGTCCTCTAAATGTTTCTAATTAGTGAATGAAAAGCAAATAAAGGCTGTCTAATTACCCTTTTATATCAATTACAAACGGCTTCACTAATTTCATCATAATAATCATTTAGTTGACTATCTTTGCAGCCCAAAAACTGTTCGATATCATCATTTTCGGTCCTTACAGAGGCCAATTTGTGACCTCCCCCTGATTTCCCTTAACTCACAATTGATGAGATTATACCGGAAGTTGTGTAAATTACCAGGTCTTGAAACCTTCTTTTTTGAACTCTACGATTATTTTTTCGTAGGAATAGTTCTATGTATATTTTCTTAAAATTAATTCCTGCTACTTCCAAAGCTATTTCTTCACCTAGGTCTATATTCCAAAACACCTCCCCAGAGGAATAAATAAGGGTTCTGAAATTTTGGGTGAGAAATTGATTTTCAGCTCCATCACAAAATATTATTTTTACATAATCCTCAAAATCCTTTATTTAAGAGCATTTTAGTGCTCAGGAATTCAAAATATTCTTCAACCATGGTCAAGGTATTCATAAAAAATTCTTGAGCATTTTGGTTCTAGAATTTGAAATTATCTTGTATCAAAGTGAAAATAATGCATAAGCTTAGTTAGAATTTGAAATTTTGTCACTCAACTCTGGGATTACTATGTATCAAGAATAGGTAACTAGATATTTTTGGTTCAAAAGATTGGGGGAAGAAATAAGGTCTCTTCCAAATGTGGTTGGGGTGGGGTATGGGATAAAGCAATTATGGTCTGTGGTGTTGCATTTGTGTTGTATTTTCTCGTCTTATACCTTTTCGTGAATATCTTCCCTTTTAAATGATAATATTATGGCAAATTAAGTATGGTATCTTCAGATAAAAATTACTATTTATTCAATAAATGTTTTATCCCACGTCCATCGTAATCTTATTTTATGAAGTCAGGCAAAATAAGATCTTATCAATTTGTTTTCTTGTTATTTTTACACTTTCATGTTTAGGTTCTTGTTATTCAACATTTAAATCTATATATTATTTTTATCTATTTATATTCGATAAGAAGCTATTGTAGATTAACCAATCAACTGTAAATAAATATCAAACAAACAGACAAACTTAAGATTGGTTTCATTAGGAAATGACATTTTATCAAATTAGAAGTCTTTCGATTCTAAACCTCATATTTTTGTCAAAATTATGTGGTTAATAAAGAAAAAAAATTTGATAATATGGAATTACGATAGCATTAAATTTGTGAAGGAACGAATTCATTTGCATTATTATACAAATCTCTGTGGTACTTTGAAGCGGTCAAAAAAATGTGGTTAATTTTTATGTGGTTAACTACTTCTGAGCACTGTTGCACTATTTATATGTATGATTTTGAGCTGAAACTTTGCAAGAGGGTTAATCAGTAAGTTATAAAACAGTTGGTAACAAAAAAATGTGGTTTTCATCAAATGAATGTGGTTAATTTCTCCTATTTCAGTTTTTCAGTTTTATGAGCATAACTCATGAAAGAGAATGCCAATCTAACTGAAATTAAAAATATAGATTCTTAAAACTGCCACTATTTAAATAGAAATAATGAGATGCCTTATTCTTCAAATTTTTGTGGTTAATTATCCTTCTGATATTTATTTGATTCCAAAATCATTCAACATATGACACACTGTTTTCATGACACTTGTGTATGGAGAATTCTTGTATATGTAATACAATTTTCTCGTGGTATGATCAGAAATAACCATAGTTTCTGTCAGAATCAAAACTTTGTGGTTAACTCTTGATTTTCTATCAAAGAAATGTGATTTAAACAACTCCTCCTTTTAGTGAAAACTGCGTATCAATACCTTTTTTCCTTGCTGAGATATCTCCAAAACTGTTTCAACCAATCAAATGGCTTGATTGGTAATTATGCATTACCCATGATTCAGTGTAAACAAACAACCATTATTCTTTAAATCACATGGTGGCAAACACGCTGTTAAAAGATGGTTTTGTATCCTTTTATATCTTTATGTTTATTAGTAGTGTAGGTATGAACAATACATCTATTTAGGTCAGTTTTTTGCCTAGAATTCAAATATGCTATTATTTTTTGTTAACTCTTAGGCTTTTTCATGTTTTTAGGGGGTTGAAAATCATACTTTTCGGTAGGAATTCATTAATGAGTCTGAAGATCTTAATAGGAAGATGTGAACCTCCCGTGAACGTATAGCTTATTTTTGATTTTGCAATGTATCCAGATACTTATATTGTTAGTACTCTGACATTTTAGCTTAATTAGTACAATAGTATGGAGAAGAATAACTATGTAGCAGATCAGGATAAGGAGAACGATCCTCCAAAAAAGTACACTTGCAGTATTTGCAGCAGAGAGTTTAGTTTCGCGTCAGCCTTGTCTCGCCATAAAGTTATTCATAAAGATAACTCGTTCGAGCTAAAATGTGTCACCTGCAAAAAACCATTTAGTCGCCTTGATGCTTTAAAAAGACATATTAAAGATGGATCTTGCAAACCAATCAAGGAGGATATTAAATGTGATGGTTGCGGTTTAAGGTTCGCTTATCAATCTTACAAGATGAGACATACCTGTAAAGTAAGAAATGATAATGTAATCAAGGTAAAATTACCGGAAAGAAGCAGGAAATCCATTAAAAAAGATGTTCCTTGCACAGTCATTGATCATCCAAAATATGAATTAGGAAGATGGATTGATCTAGCGTTGTGTGCAGAGATAATACCATCATCAGAAACCCCTCTTTCATCCCTCCCAACTATGGTGGTTGCAGAAGATTTCAGAAGGTTGATGGAAGATGTGACTCCTATTGATTTCATGGTTGAGGTAAGTTGATTTCGTCTCCATCTATTATTCATATCATTATATCTTCAAACTATTGCTTTTCAAGTAATGTTCCTCGTGATTAGTTATTCATCATATTGTCATTTCTTTTCAGCGTCCTGCCATCAGCACTTCCAATAATATTCCTGTTGTTGACCTTGTTGCAGATCTTGTACCTGATGAGGTAAGTTGATTTCATCTCCATCTGTTATTTATATCATCATATCTTCTAACTATTGCTTTTCAGGTGATGTTCCTCGTGATTAGTTATTCATCATATTGTCATTTCTTTTCAGCGTCCTGCCATCAGCCACCGAAATATGCTGAAACTCTTTCGAAATCTGAAAGGGATGTTCCTTGAACTAATGCAATGTGCATATATTGATGTTGATTTTTCGGAAAATCTTACAATAGGGATAAAGTGGGAACCACAATCAATGCACTGGTGCAAGAACCAAGTTACAATACACTCTGCGATCCTGAAATATAATGAAGAGAAGGTATATTATCCAACACCTTCAAATACACGTGTTCACGACCAGGTGTTTGTGAAGCAGATTCTGGAAATGGTTCATGAGGACAGTGATCTACCCGAAGGTGTCAGTTTGGTGATAGAGAGTGATAACTGTACGGGACAGTACAAGTCGGTGAAACATTTCTATCACCTACAGAACCTCGCCAACACTTGGAAGCGCACCATTTATCGCATCTACGGGATTGCTGGACATGGAAAGGGAGAGGTGGACCATGTCGGTGGAGTGGCTAAGGTTGCTGTGCGGACAGCCATTGCGTCTGGATCTGTGTTTGACAACAGCAGCGATATAACATCTTTCCTTAGAGATAAGTTTAACGAGAAAGAATCCCCTCGATATCATATTCAGGAGCTTGCAGTAGATAGGTTATATGATGAGAGGATGATTGATCACCGCAAAGACTTTAGTCGATCCGTTGTTGGTTCTTCTGAGTTCCATATTGCCATCTTCGCACCGAATTCCGAAGTGTTTAAAGCGGCTCCAAGATTGTGTATGTGTGATTCATGTATGAACGAGTATGGCTCGTGTGAATTGTTTGTATCATACCCACTTCAAGTCCAAGATATCAACAAACCAAATTTGAGGAAATTGGAGGAGCCAAATCCTGAAGTGGTTGGGCAGGAGGATGTAGATGACTTCATTCTTCCTAAAACATTTATAACAGTTCCAGCACCAGAAAAATCAAGGGACGATTATTGGTTTATCCAAGTACTTGAAGTGAATCGGGTTTGTGAAGCTGTCCAAGTCGATGATTATGGACTTAAAATCCCAGCTGGAATGGTTCATCATAGTGGCCATTTCCTAGAACGCGATGATAGATATTCTTCTGTTAAGGCTACTGTGTTCAACCTCAGCAAAAAAGTAACTTATTTCTACAAGGAAAGCATTTTATATCCTTTTTTAAACATCGAAAAGGACAGTAAGGAACGACTTTCTTTAAGCGCTATAGACTACACCGACATGTTACATTTTATAGAAAACAACGGATTTTCTCATCTATAAATATGTATATCTGCTTTGACATGATTATTAACCACATAAACTTGACTTTTTTGTCTTCATTTTTCCATTTTCATTTCTTAGTTGGCACTAAATCAAAACACACATATTGGTATTCGCTTACATAAAAAATGACAGTTTGCTGGTTGTGTATCGTGTATGGACTGGATGATTAACCACATTTTTTTGTTTGTTTGAAATGGTCTGTCTATTATTTATGATTTGCTATGAATTCATTTGCAAGGAAGGCCGATTTTTTCATTATAAAAATGACTAATATGTCAGCATCTTCTTAATTTCACTTGAAATACAAGACCAGTTGTCGGATTAACCACATTTTCTTGTGAAAGGTAAAAAATACTTATGCATGAT
>JAUKPT010005350.1:0-10483 GCA_032273505.1 Nanomia bijuga | reverse complement strand
AAATCTCTAGGGATTTCTAGAAATCTCTGAAATTAGAAATCTCGTACGCCATTTTTGGGAGTGATTTACCCCTCGGTGAATTCCGTCCCCAATTTTCTCGGCGCTAGAGCGTAGCGAGAAGCTTGTCCATCAATCAAAGGAAGGGAGTAAACAGCTAGCTGGTGAAGAAATTCCAACACCAGAAACCTATTGGAAAGTTTTCCTCAGACTTGGGGATGGAATTTAAAATATATTTTCACATTTTTCTGATTTGTTATGCAAATCTGAATTATTGTTTTTGGGTGTTGGATGATATCCGTCCCCAGTTTTTTCAAAAAATTTGAATACTACTCACCAATCCGGGAGAAGGGGGTAGCTCTCAGCCAAAATATATACCCTTGTGGTCACATAAATTACCTTTCTGCTTTCTTTTTCAGAGATTTCTCTTAAAGCTTTGTGACGTCGACGATTTTCACTCATACCTCGAGGTAATATTTCATTATTTACTTTTTAACAAGCTTTTTTGTAATACAATGTTGGTTCTTTGGCTGGACATTATTCCCATTTTATTCAATTTTAGGCTAGAATATTTGCTGCCATCCAATCTACCAACCCTGTTGTACAAGGACCATTTATGTCTGAAAAGACTTAAGTTCATCATGTGAAGTCTCCTCACTAAATTTTCATATATATTCTTTCTTTTAGATTGAACAATACTTATCCTTACCTAAAGACATGAACGTCGTCATATCGTTGAAAAAAATGTATAGACTTCACGAACTCCTTTGTAAATACCAAGACTTTCTTGTAAGTGATGTTCTATGCTTTTTAGACAACTTTCTTGTATTATCACATAGTCAAAGAACTCCTTTTACACATTATTCTTCATTCAATTTTCGGTTCAGGTTAAATATATTTTATTCAGTCAATATCTCAGTCTTTCGTTTGTTCCTCTAATTCATTTTAAGGGTTCAAACAAAAATCTGTATAGTTCTAAGAAAAGTAGATTATAGTTAATGATTTTAGTATTGTCTTCAAATAGCCGATAAAATGTCAAAAAAATTAAGGCCCAGTGCGTTTAGAATCGAAATTGATGGTACTTTCTCATCGTTATTTTTATCAGATTAACGACAACGCCCGACTGACGGTTCTTCTCGAAGAACTCGGCTTCCCTTGTCATTTTTTCCCGCACCATTTTCCTGATTTTCTTATTTCTTCCCTGTTTTAGGGTTCGAAACAATAGAATTCGCTTTATTTCTTCCCTATTTACCAAATCTTACCTTTTTCTTCTACCGAACCCAAAATATTTACCGTTGATCAATTTTATTATAACCAATTATTCTCATTGTTCTTATTTTCAGATCGACGACAACGACCGCCTGACGGTCCTTCTCGAAGAACTCGGCCTTCCTGTGTCGTCGTCACTTGTCGATAACGTCAGCGTCGACATCAACTTATTCAGTCGATGGGACGTCACGTCGACGCTTAAGTCAGACTTACACGACATCGAGAAGACGTCGGACAGAGGGATGCAACATCTTCGTATACAATGTCGCAAACTTCTCACCAGGCTGCTCGTAACGGTAAGTTCGTATTTGTTCATTTTTTCAATTGTTGAGTTGTGCATGGGAACTATATTTTTATGTTCATATCGCCAGAATGGTTCATAGGTTAATTTGTTGTCGCGTTGGTTGGAAATCAAATCAATATTCTGTTCGGTTTCTTAAAATTAACATTTTCACATTAAACAAATCATTAAATGATGCCATTTTAGAATGAACCAATCAATATCGTGGTGATGCAATTTCTAACCAATCAAACAGCAAATTTACCTATTATTTGCAGACAAACTCTCAAGGCAATACAAGGCATTACAAAAGAACCACATCTTAATTTACAACATTAATACAACATAATAAAAAATAAATGAACCCATCAAAAATGAAGAAACTCAAAGAAAAAGATATCGCCAAATTATAGGTATCGTTGGTTGCAAATGAAATCAAGAGTTCGGCTGGTTTCCAGACATCATTGTGTTCAGGAAATTCCCTAATTTCAGGAAATTTGAAATCCAAATTATTATAGAAAAGTCCCAGAAATGCTATTTCTGGTCATTTTGAGGTGGATAAAATTTCTTCATTGGGGAGCTTACAGCGCCACCAAACCCCCAGCTGCTTTGAAACTCGCTACGCTCGTCTCCTAGCTACGCTCGTTTTAGATTTTCAGGGAAAAATATTTCAACCCACAATCATGTCTGCTTTCTCCAATATAGGATTATCATTTTTAGTTTTGAGAAAACATCATTGACATTGTAAAATGAACCAAGCATACTCTTCTCTTCATGATGTATTTTCCTACCAACCAAATGACGAATGTACGTGTAATTTGTCGACAATCTCTTAATATCTTGAACTGATCATCAGAACTCTCCGACTTCTTAAATTGGATTTGTTGCATGTTTATTTATAAACCATCAATGAAGAACGTCTGCGAGCCACTTAACCTCTGTCTAGACATACGCGCTTCGCTGGCGCCATCCGTCGATTCTCTTGACAATGAAAAGGTTAAAGATTCATCTTCTCATGTACTTCTTATATGTGTTGATTAAATATGTTGCGTATTATCTTCCTATGGGTTGTCTACAAATTTCGGGTATTTTAGTAGCTTGATGGGAACTAGAACTAGAGAGTTAGGAATCAATTACTTCTGGTTGCATTGATAATTTTCTTAGTTTGGGGGGTTCCATAGTTCCATAATAGACTTTTCTATTATTCTTTAAATATTGGTTCTTACTAGATGCCTCTGATACAATGGAATCTTTTTAAAACAGACATAAGCGGACAGCTCTAAGACGGACAGTTTCCCTTTGCACCGATGGTGTCTGCTTCAGAGAGATTATACTTTAAAACTCCATTTCCAATCTTTTCGACACCCAGGTTTCGAAATAGACCGACCCGGCCGGGTTCGTTCCCTCCTAGATCCCCGTAATTTAATCTGATAAATCGTTAATAATTTCCGCCACGAGCGTTCCCTTGTGGTGCGTTAAATTCGGCAATGAATTCCGTTAAATGGTAGAGGTTAATATATACTGCCTCTATCGGGAATGTCATGTAAATGGATGAAAATCATGAAAAAAAAAGAAGAAAAAAATTCTCTATCCTCCTTTTCAACCTGGTTTATCCAATATCCTTATCATCAGCCAGTGTGCTAAATCGGATCCGCTTCCCACCGCACGATGTCTTCAAAATGACGTCACGCATGTGTGTGCGCATCCGGTTTTATGCGCGTGATAAGAAAAGCAATCTTGTGTGATTACATCATTCTTTAAGTTAAAGGTAAATTACCGAGGCTTAGGTTGGTTCGTTGTTGACAACGAGACTTCCTATTGGACTGACTGATAAGTCCTCATGTCATCAGACTAGGGTGTCACAAAGGTTTTGGCTTCCTGTGATCACAATCCTTCAAATGGAACATTTCCTGTGGGAGTATTTTATGCCCAGAAAGTAACTGTGTATGCGTATGTGAGAGAGAGAGGGGAAAAACGTACACCCAACATATAAAAATGACTAAGTGAACTTTTGTAAAGCTTATTTGGACTTTTTTTTTGTAACATTGGAATTATTTTCCTGTGGTGTTTTGAAAGAAAATCTGCTATTCCTTCGAGCTACGCTCGCATACTCTCACAGATTCGGACACCCTGCACCAGACTACTGGTGCTGATGTTGAATGTTGCTCGTCGCAATTAATGCCGTCTGAATTTTCCCAGACACTTTTGACGTCACAAGGTTGAATAATTTTAAGTTGGAACTGACATGATATCTTTTAGACATTAATCGTGCGTAATTCCACTCGACCGTTGGTTATACTTAGTCCAATTATATTGTTGTAATGATAGGTTTAGAAAAAGGATAAGGGGTGGGGGTTAAAGGTTGGAGGCCTGATTTAGTGGGTACTTATTTTGAAAATCTTTGGGGGTACGAAAATATTTTGACAATTTTAGTGGGGTATGAAATTTTAGGCAGGGTCAAATTTTTAGGTTGTAGCCATTACCTTGCTTCACAATGATGGTTGCTATGTCGCTATGTGGTTGCTATGTCGAGTTCTGCCTTCCTAATAATGAATACACGTGGAGATGGCTCTACTTCCATGCGGGCTTCAACACTGTTGTGTCTTGTTCAGAATAGACGCCGTCGCATTTTGAGGGTGGGTGCTGAGAGGGGTGGGTTCTTCTCGTGGGATTACGTAGTCGGTGCACACCATAAATCATAAACAAACCTCTTTACTTCAACAATAAAAGAAACGCGCCTAACACGTCACTTGTTTTTAAGAAAGAGTGTTTTTCTTAATATTATTTTACTAAAGTGAATTTCTTTTATTTGGCATATTGTGTAGTAAAGGTTTTATTAGTACCATTAAGAATTAATTTCATCTTTTATGACGTCGTACACATAAATTATTGTGCGAGGGGTGGCTAAAATAGATGACGTCGTCTCTTCTCAACACGTAGCGCAGGTGAACGTTCTAACTGGTAAAGTAGGGGTGACGTCACACACATTCATAATTCTTTGAAAGTACAGTCCTGCACATACTTGAGATTATTCATACTGTTGAAATGTTGAAAAATGGGGCGTGTACAAACGAATCAAAATCCGAAAGTGCGATTTTCGTTATCGTTAAAAATTCAACAGTTCTTTGCTTAACAAAAATATCCGACGAAATTAACCAAAAATCCGACAAAACTAAACAAAATTTCGACAGCTTAGAATCTTGATGACGTAATTTTCAAACAATTATATGATAGATTTACCGATAGTTTTGTGAATTGCTGTTTATTCATTCTGATTCTGCATTCCATGTTTTTTTGGCATCTCGCGCACAAAACCACCTCTGTTGTACAAGAGAGTAGAAAGTTGGAGTCAGTCTATGTTTGTTGTCGCCATTGTGGTTGCTAGAGGTGACGTGACGTCAACAAGTTGTTATCTGAATCGTTTCCTTTCGTTTAGCGTTACAGTACTTTTGATCAATGTACATTTTTAATGACGGTGTACCTTGTACTACGTGTTCATTTTGATATAAGATCGAGATAATAATTCTATTGTATAAGCGGGAGATTTTTCTCTCGACTTAGTGACAATAAAAAGATTTCTAAGTGGAAAATCAAGGGTATATAATTCTGGCCAAAAACGCGAATTTTTTCCACAGGACCTAAAAGAGCTATGAAAAGCTCCATGAAAGTTTTATTTTAGGTAATTATTTTGGGTTTGAGAAGGGCTCATTTCTTCCTGGATCTTGCCAGAATATTTACCCTTATGGAAAATATAAGCTCCATATATTCAATGTACAATATTCTCCAGACAATGAATTGCCCATTAAATCTAAGTTGTTGGATTTTTGGCTACCTTTGTCGGATATTTTTCTAAAGCAGAGGTCTCTTGAGTCAGTTCACACATAAGTATCTGTTTTCACTGTCGGATTTCGATTCGTTTGTACACCCCCACACACTTCATCTCTTCGCGACGCCACTGTATTGCCCTATCTTTAACAGGTTTAGGGGGCTGTAGCCTCTTTTTCTCAGCCTACCTCCGCTACAAAATTATGTAAAATTTGCCGTTTGCCGAATCTGTTTGGTTCACTTAAAATTTATATCACCGTTTTTTAACATTTACAAAACATCAAATTGTGACATTTTACAATCAACCAAACAGATTCTAGATGATGTAACTTTCAACCAATTAAAGGGCAAATTTTACCATAATTTGTAGACAATCCCATATGTGATCTGTATGATGCGTCAGTGAAATGTGTAATCGGATCCTTGGTCACATTCACCTGACTTCCCGTGTGAGTGCGACCACAACGATGTGACGATAAATTTGCTTATCACTAAAATCCCTTTGTGACAGTAGAGAGAAACGGGGAAAATTTGGTTTTGGGGTTATCCTTTCCAATACCCGGTCGTTATTGTTACGTATGTCGGTGCTTTTCACTTTGTTAATCTGCTCGCATAAATACAAACAGGCAGTGTGACCACAGTTGAGAGTTGTATTCATCTCATATCTGGTCGCACTCACCTTGCCATCCGGTTCACAACCGCAGGGTCATAAATTGTGACCGGTTTTATTACATCATCATCATAAGCCGTCATTCCAATCTCTTAAAAGATTATCTTCTTCGCCATCTCCAATCTTTTGGGAACATCATTTCAGGTCAAGGACTATGACACTCGTCCTATTATTTGTTTCAGGCATTCGTTGAGAGCAAATATAACACCGGAGTTAGAGACCTTTGTATTTTTCCCTTTGTATTTATATCAATTTGTTTGGCATTGTAGCAGATCCGTACAATGCCGCCGGGAAAGACAAAGAAAATTCCAAATTATAATTTTCTTACTAGTTTATTTATACTTAATAATTTAACTAGGTCCCATTTTTGTTTGAAAGTATGAACCCTTTCTAGACTAGAAAATTCCGTGCAAAATACAACCTCTACTCCATCTACCCAGTTTAACAATTTACTAGGCGAAAAAAATGCTCTTGACAAAAATGAGTCTCTATGAAGACATTGAACGCACTTTTAATCCTCCAGGGCCTCCTATCATTAGTGATATTTACATCACTAACATCACTTTTGGGCAGCCCTCTCCAAAAATAATCATCTCTAACGAGATCTAAGACGAGATCTAAGACGAGATCTAAGACGAGATCTAAGACGAGATCTAAGACGAGATCTAAGACGAGATCTAAGACGGTTTTTATTCAGATTTTTCGCATGTGTAATTATACTATGTATTTTGTTTTTACACAGAATTCATTTTGTGAGATTATACGAATCTTGAATCTTGAATCTTGAATACAAGAACTTGATGCCATTAGGGGTTGTCTACAAATTTTGGTAAAATTTGCCGTTTGATTGGTTCAAAATGTAACTATCAACCAACTGAACGGCAAATTTTACCATAATTTGCACGCAATCCCTTAGGGCTTATGTGTTTGCTGTCAGAATCGAAATATCTCAATTATCATCATCAACAGAGGCGCCACACATTTCTATAAAAGGGAGGGAATTATCATCATTTAGAAGAGGCGCCACTCTTTTACAAGAAGGGGAGGGGCATGCACTTCACAGAGGTGTCTTGTCAACTCTCATGCACTAATATATAATCATCACACTTTGAGGGGGGAGGGCGCTTCAATTATCTATTGCAAAATGACCCAGGATGTACAATATATAATTGTTCCCATCGCATATTTCATCATTATCACATACGCAAATTTTATCAGGTGTCAACGAATCTAAGCTGCCATTTCCTGTCCCGTATTTATTACCTCTATCACCATGACGAGCTGCATAATCAAATCACGCACATATTTAGTGATAAAAGCTATATTTCGAAATACCATATTGATGTGAATGGGGGAGGATTTCGATTGGTCTGTTTGTTAATGCAGATCTGATATCATGCCCGTTGGTGCTAATAATGTACTTCCGATGCACTTCCGGTGCGCCATTATACATGTTCGTATTGACTTATTGACTTTATAATTGATTGATTGATTGATTGGTTGTATGGATGAATGCATTGATAAGCGGAAGTAACGTACTCTTAATTAGCGATTAGCGATTGTTGAGATGCCATCAAGGATGGGATGTTTTGTTTATCGTTGATTGAAATCTTGAATAACAATCTACGATACGTGATTTGTTTTTTCGCCTCTCTCTCGATATCCTGTCAAAGCTTTCCCCTGATAGCTCTATAAGACAAGTGGCTCAGTGAGGCCAAAATATTTACCCTTGGCAATTCCTAACAAGGGTGAATATTTTGGCCAAAATTCCGATTTCTTTTCGGAAACAATAGAAATCAGTTATTTCTTCCCTGTTTATATGATTTTGTTGAATTTATCCCTCCCTCTCCATAAGTGGTACATAAGTGATATTAAACTAAATCAATGTTGAACCCCTATTTAAGCGAGCTTTTTGGTCTATTCCAGTCCATTCCAGTCTCTAGGATCGGACCAAAAAATGTCGGACAAAATTTTGTCATAATAAAATATAGTTCAATAAAAAGATATGGTTAAAAAACTAAAATGTAATTTAATGCATTTCGACATTTATATTCATCTTACTATATTCACTTTAGCTATATCTTTTCTTTGTTCTCTTTTTTTAGGCGCCCACGTTAATTCGCCAGTGCACGCTGAACGGTGTTCTCGAAGAAGCGAAAAGTTGTAAAAACGAAGAAATCACGAAACTCGCCCACCTGGCGAGATCTCATCTCGATGGCTTGTGTCTTAACGATCCTCAATATAACGACGACGTCTTCTATAATAACGTCAAACAAGTAAGTGACGGTGTTTTAACCATAAGCCTGATGGATGGAGCTTTTTTTAAGGGGGAATATAGTCAGCGCTACAGAATATTTTTATCTTTTGGGTACCGAGGTTATAAGGTTTCAGCTACAATTTTGACATGTTACCTAAAATATTTTCCGCTGTCTTGATACATTTCCAGGTCTCTTAAAAGTTAATTTTTCTCATATTTCTTGCCTTTAATTTCTTCTTGAAATTCATATCTTCGAAATAATGATGAGGGAGTGGAGGGAGGGCATCAAATCAAAGGGTGCGATCAAAGTTTAACTACAGAAAAGAAAACTAAGAAAGAGGAGACATTTTGAATTGAACCAATCATCTTCTTGATGATGCATTTTGTAACCAATCAAATTAGAAATTTATCTATAATTTGTAGACATTTCACTACTGAGATAAGCTGGACAAAGAAGAAAGGGGGGGAGACAAATAGAGAGCATAATGTCTCAAATCCAACTGGCTGTTCTTTTTATCGCGAAATTAATTTGACTTACAAGCTGACCCCCGACGGGCCCCTGTCCCTTTTATTCAGTTGACTTCCCAGTATGCGGTCACTCTATGCTTAAATACCGAGCTGCAGGATGGTTTCTTTTTGAGCCATACCGAAGTGCAGCTTCGAGTACACAATACATTTATTAACAAGTCTTTGTTGTGCTTAAAGCCTGTCGAAAGTACACAATACGTTTATTAAGAAGTCTTTGTTGTGCTTAAAGCCTGTCGAAAGTTTTTTAGCATAATTGATATATTAAATTTTTATTTGTAACACTGAAAATGAAAGTCGGTTGACTTTACCAAATAAAAATATAGCTTTGTTTCCGGCGCACCGGCCGGGTGAGAACTTTTTTTGATATCACCCGGCCGCAAACAGAAAAATGTCGTATTACTATTACGTACATTCTTATCAAGGAAATCGAAAAAAAGTAGTGACATAATTTAATCTGTTTTTCCTACATATTTTTGCAAAAAAGATTTTTTTGCGGCCGCCCGGTGATATTTTTTTTCGTCACCCGGGGCGCCGGAAACAAAGCTGTATTTTTTTTTTGGCCTTAGCTACTTGCTGACGTCGGCACGAAAAGAAAGGAAAATGGCACGAGAGATTTGAATTTCGGAATCCTCGATTAATATTGCTAAGAAATATTAAAGTTCAAGTTGTTTGACTCATTTTTAAATACTTTCTCTTGTTTTAAACTTTATATCTTGGGTTCGCTAGTGACAAATTCCGGTTTATGAATTTCAGGAATTTACAATTATCTCGCCAATCTCTTTATTTCTCTTATTTGTTTTATTTGTTTTATGAAACATCTTCGTTTTGGCCAAAACTTTGCTTTTATTCCTTCAAAACTTGAAAAGACAGTTATATATACTAAACCGATAATTACCTGAATTAAGTATTCTAAATTCTTTAACTAAAAATTGTTTGTTTTCACCTCATACTACATCTATTGTGACGTCATTACAAGATTTTTGAAATATTTTTTGACTTGATAACCGATCATATAAATGGAATTTCAAAAAGTGGTGAAGTTTCGAAATATTTTGTGGTTTAAAGAGACGTTGTTTACTTTTCACTTCGTAACCGCTTTTTTTATTTCTCTTTTCTGTTTTAAATTTACTTTTTTTTTTAATGAGTTTTTTTTTATAATTCTATTATATTTTTAGGTTTTTTCATTATAAGAATTCTTTTATGACTATAAAATAAAGTCTTTTGTGTTTGATGTGAACCGACGTTAGAAAGGTTTTTTGACTGATTTAGCCATGATAGGGTAACATTATACGTAAGACTTTTGTTGGATCTAATTCAATTATTTTAAGTTGGTTGATTGTAAAAGACGGATTGATTACATTAATAGTTTTAATGACCAACTCACATAAATCGAATTAGATCTAACAAAAGTCTTACGTATAATGTTATTCTAAACCATAGTTTTTAGATCATCTAGTTTAGAATCGCTATTCGAATAATATAATACAGTATTATAAGCTGCATCATATGTTGAGATGAACTTTTGTCCACTAAAAATACCACCTGACTTAAAATTTACGACTTTTTCTATTATATGTAAAATTACACTTATTATGACGTATTTTCCCAATTGGTTAATATAAATGGTATTGTTTAGAGTAATCGTTTTAATAAATAG
>JAUKPT010005349.1:0-10484 GCA_032273505.1 Nanomia bijuga | reverse complement strand
AAATTTGGTACTAAAATCATCATAACTCGAGAACCACACATGGTATCAAGCAAGTTGAGCCCATTTTAAAAACTAGGGAAAATAGCAAAATATAATATTGAGAAATAACAGTAACTTTAAAAATCAGTTTGGTTACGGGGAATCCACCTTAAATTCACAAATAAATCATTAAATAAACCATGTCTCCACACAGCTGCTCGAACAGTATAATATTTTGGTTCTATCCATGGTGCACCATTATGGCGGACGCGTCATCCGAAACCGAAGAATTATTATCAATAATTAATTCATTCGTCATTTGATGCATGTTTCTGTTTTCCCGAATGTCGGCCTCGACTCAAAACACCATTGCGCATGCACAAGTATTGCTGCGTTAAAAAAAAAAACTGTTCCATTTCCTTTTCGACATTTCGCCTCTCTCAATTCCTTGAACAAACTTGTTGCAGTAAAACATTTTGAAAAAAGAGGACATGTTTCTTACTAAGATTATGGACGCAACAGCCTCTTATTATTACTCCATAAAATGCCTTAAAAAATAAATCAAAGAAAAAATCGAATATCAAAGGTATGTTGGTAAATATTTTTCTTTTCCGTCACAACTTCGCCTATATAACGAAATTTATCATATATACAAGATCTAACTCCATGAAGCTTGTGGTGAATTTTAAACAAGTATTTAAATATATTATCTTCATCGTCAAAAACCACTAAAAAAAGCCTGGGCCAAAGATAGGGTTAATACCTTCATTATTTGATAATAATTATCTTAGCAAAGAGAAGCATTATTTCTACTCGTGCCTGTGTTTATTTTGCAAATTAGAAAGAAGGAAATGTTACAGACTCTTCTTCTTCTATTTTTTCCTGGTGTGTGACTTTTACTTTTCAAACCATTCTATCACTCTCCTCGATGTGTGTAAGAGAATAGTACATCGGTAATACACCGTACATCACCCCACCTCGTACCCAAACCCTTGACATACGAATTAATACACGGTTTCCTTTTAAAGATATATGAGTGGGAGAGTACTTGTTACGGTGTTCCTCAGGAATGAGAGGTTTCCATGGTTTTTCACATGTAATTAAATCCAACCTCGAAATTGTTTTAGTCCCCATTTTAAGTAAATGATAGATTTTGAAAACGGGAAAAACTATTGTCTTAAAGAGAAACACCGCATATCATCCAAAATGCATGCACATCCTCTTCACTTCAGAAAATCGTGTTAAATATACGCGCACATGGAGTTGGGAACTAGTTGTGTCTGGCTGATTGTATGATTGCACATTTTGTAAACAACATGGTATGTTGCCCCCATTTTGCGTATGGTTGTCACGGGCAACAATCTCTCTCGTCTTTTCACAACATTTGAAACTCACTTTTGCGTGCTTTGATGAAATTAGCAAATAGGGAATAATTAGAGAGCAATATTAAGAAAAATAACAACAAACGTCGACCGCCTTAACGTAAACAAAACAAAGAAAGAAATCGGGGCAGCAGTCTATGTGCGTGAGAGAGGGGGGTTCAACGTGTAATGTTTATTATAAATTTAATGGGTAATGGATTGTTATCGTAGAATTATGAATAAAAATGTGAATGTGTAGTAATTAGATACGACTGCAAAAATGTATTATTCCTAGAGAGGAAGTAAGAGGGAGAGAGAGTATGGGGTATGCAGTATGAATTTAAAACTATGAAGACGTATTTTCTTATTATTTTTGTTTTGTTGTGTGGATTACATCATGCGGTGTTGACGACACGTCATCATCAAAATCACGTCCATCATTCAGAGGTAGGATTAAAACATGACGCGACGTGGAAACGTCATTACAACGCTAAAAAACATAACGTGAAAGACCAAGAAGAAACGAGCAACAACGAAAACAAAGATGATAAACCGACAGAGAAAAACGATGAGAACGAACGAGATATAAATATTACGAAAATTTACGATCACGTCAGTCGTAAAAATATCGTCGGCAAAAAATCCGAACATCCGTCAACGAAACTCCGTCACCACCGGCACCATCAAAGTCGAACTGAAAATGCCGTTAAACGCTCGTCGTACGTCAGTTCACAACCAGGTGTCTGGCAATTCGATACAATGGCCGGTGACAATATGAAATTAATAGTTTCGGACTTTTCGAAGAAAGCTGCCGATATCGTAAGTGGTGTCCGGCGTAGTGATTATCCGGACGGAGGCCCCGGTCCCGGTCCCGGTGGCAGAGATATGCCTGATGCTCGTAGCAGTCCACCGCCCGGCGACATGCCCGAACCACGTTCCAACGAGCTCTTCATGCCGGGGGACGAAAAGACATTCGAAGAGCCGGCCCCGTTCTTACATCGGCATGATCACGGCCCGTTTCATCATTATGAAAACAACGGCCACCCGATGATAGGTGGAATGGCACGAGGAGCGGCCGTCGTGACGCATCAGATTGAATTACAAAGTCAACCGAGTAATGTGTACATGCACGGAGTCGAGAAAACACAACGTAAGTCTGATCTTCTTTTATTTGTTTTTGGTTTTGAAATCATTCATGATGAAACAGCTATGCACAATGGCACTATCCTCTACCAGGTTGAGGGGCCAATCACTCACTGAAAAAGTGTACGAGATTTCTTCGAGAACAATAGGATTTGTTGAATATTTAATTTTTAATTTCCCTTACATGGCATGGATCGACTCGATGGCATTGCCTAGTGACATCTATTTTGCCGTCAATATCACGAGATTGAAAACATTTTTTCCTTCCTGTGGGTGTTATATCCAAAGAGGGTGTTCCTTTCTGCTACAATTACAAAGCAAGTGAAACGGAGAAATCTGTGCAACCTCTGCGGTCGGTAACCGGCATGTTTTCGATGCTTGCAATATAAGCTCCGAGTCGAGTGCATTTTATTATATCGAAGTTAATGACACATCCATGTGTCTAATTCTAATTCTAATTCCCTTCGTTTAGGGATTATCGCCAATTTTTGGCTATTTTAGCCGTTTGATTGGTTAGAAATTACATCATCAGAAAGCTTATTGGTTCAATTTGAAATGTCACTATTTGATTTTTTGTTAAAATCCAAAATGATGAAAACATTTCTACATGAACCAATCAGAATCGTGTTAATGTAATAGTTAACCAATAAAAAGATTGAATAAGCTTTGATTTGTCGAAAACACCATGATATTTCACTTTAGTTTATTTCTCCTTCGAAATTTCCCTAGGGATTACTTACCACTTCCTTCACGGGTGTCACAGATGTCCGAGCGCCAGTCAAAACCAGGGGTTGTTTGAAGCTTAGAAATGGCGTCTATTGGACGCAATGGCGCAATGGCGCAAATAATAGCACTGTAGAGATACCGTGACGGAAAACTTACAATGTGAGGTGATAAACACGGTATCGGAAGTTAAATTGTTAACCCATACCACGTGAGAGTGGGCGGACTAGATCACTACTTTATGCATTCGGTTACTCATGCTGCCCGAAAATCTTTGCTATTTCTCCGAATTTTTCCAAGTCCAGTGGATCTCAGCTCCTAGCCCCGTGCACCAATTGTCAAAGCGGTTTGGCCGTTCACTATCCATTGGCAGTTTGGCCATTCGCAATCGCCAAGCTGTTATTTTGACGGAGGGGGAGGAGTTAGTTGGTGTCTGGTAAAATATGATAGATAACTCTGCCTCGACAAGTTTGATTGGTTGAAAATTACAACATCAAGATTCTGATTGGTTTCCTCAGAAATGATATCTTTGTAATTTGATTATCAATTAATAAAAAAAAACAGATTTACTTATTATCATTTGTCGACAATCCATCATTAATATCTCCCTCCATCCCCATTTGCTGCAAATGCGAACAGAAACTAAAAGCCATGTCTTCAAGCAGCACTAGTCTTAGTATCATTGCTTAGATTTACTCTCTCCCGTTAGCATGCAGCAAACTTTAGACTTCAGACGTAGTGTATTGAAATAATATCAAAGCCTTGAGTGCCTCCCTTACATCTGAACTTAGTTCTGTATTCATTTATCTTTTATCAATAATTATCTAATCGTGCAATTGTGAATTTCGCATTCCAACAAGAATAATTTTCACTCTTTCGCCCGGCTAAGATTTTTTGACCATTTTTTTTTCTACAATTTTCGCCAAAAGGTTCAGCATTCGCCAATTAAAATTAGGCTTTTGCCGGTAAACTAAAAAATAGTTGAAACCCTAGTAACATTATTTTGACCCTATATGTACTCACTAGAGTTCCAAGGTTTATTGCCGCACGTACTTTAAAGCCATAAAATGTTGCGAATTCTTTCTCGCAACTTTCCCGACTTTTTGTACTGCAAATGTCTATATAGTCAATTGTATAGTTTGATAATCACATTTATATATGTAGAGTCAATTGTATATAAACAAATGCATGTAGTCAAATGTATATAAATATATATAAATAGTCCAATTGTATAGTTTGATAGTCAAATGTATATATAATAAGGCAATTCTATATATTCAAATATAGTCAAATATAGATATAGTCAATTGTATACTCATTTATAAGAGATCCATAAAAATGGAAATCTTTTGTACACTCGACGTTTTCGACGTTTCGGAGTACCAATTATATCAACTTTAATGCTGTTGTTATTGCTTCCATATGTTCGATGACTTTAATGGATCTCTCAAAATAATTTTCAAGTCGTTTATCAAATTTGTTTTCATAATTTTAGAACGTTAGGAACGGATAATCAGAAAATGATTCCATTTGTGCAAATATCTTATTTCATTATTCGATTTACACACTTCACGTGTTTTCATGTAGATACATGTGGTGGAAAACTTATCACGTGTGGTGGTGGGAGAGGATCCATCTTACAGCTCTTCAATTTATTTCTCGGATGATTCAGAATTTAATTCAGAATTAGGTATTGTGTTGCTTTTGTTTCATACACGATTCCTATTGTTAAATGTCTTAATCAATTTCTAAATGATTTTTGAGTTTTTTAAAATAATATTTTTTCGAATTTCTCTACTTCTACTTTTTCATTTTCTTTTCAATTTACATCATCAAAAAGAGAAAAAAATGGCGCTTTTTCTGATATCAAAATCATCATGCTCCGACATCAACTTCCTGGATTATATCTAGTTAAAATTTTTGTTTTCAATTTCTAGTGAATACATAACTTTTAGAACGATAGTTGCGTTAGTCACGATAGTTGTGTTAGTCACGATAGTCACGTTAGTCGCGTTAGTCGCGTTAAGAGCGAAGGTGAGTACCAGCCTTAGATATATGCATTGTTTACAATTACTCTGCCAAAATTATCTCAGAAATAGTCTTGACAAAGACATAATGATAGAAAATCATAAGATTTTTAACGAACGTATGATTTTTTATTGGACAGACTTTATATATAGTCCATTTAAATTAGGTTTCACGGTGCAACAAATCGCCCAAGTTTATTTTTTTGTAAATTCTCATAGTCAATAGTATTAAGCAACACCAAAAAAAATTCTTAAGAAAAATCTTTGGGAGCTTTTTGGTCCAGCCCAAACCCCTCAAAAAGTGCACTTTTAAAATGTTCATATCAAAAAATGGAATATATAGCTGGATTAAGCATGAAAAGTAGATGAAAAAAGGTATGGTCAGCTTTGTTATGAGTGGCTTGTAGTATTTTGACAAAGATCGATAAAAGATTTGACAACGGCATTTTCATGATTCATTTTTTCCAGTTTATTAAAAAACCGATATTGAAGATCTTGAATCCGAGCGATTATATCTGGACGTTTAATTTCATTATAAATCAGATCATTTGATGTCTTTTTTAACATTTAGAATGGACTTCAAATTTTATTACATTACTCGTAATCTTTTTTCTATACAAAAAATGTCACCCCAAGATTCGCAGCCATATAAAATAGAATTGAATAGGCAGCTATCCAAAACTAAGAGTTTGATTTCGATTGGTGTGCTTTTATTGATTTCATGGTAATGGTAATTGGTCTCCAGTGACATACATGGATTAACTTTTCTCGTTTTTTAACTTTTTCTAATGAATAACATTATTTTTATGTATCTATCTATCATTTAGATATGAATATCGTTGAATAATGTTTGAAAATGTAGTTGCACTACGAAATATATCACATATATCACATCATGTTATCAAGAGTTTTAATATATTATTGATTTCAAGCCACCATATAAATTTGCTGCCATTTACCATTCTTTCATTTATATTTTTATTTAGAATTTCACGCATGTTATTAGTGGGGGAAAATTTCATCCCTAAGTATCTGTGAGCTTTTTCTTTAGTTACAGATTTTACTATATAATTATCAATCAAAATTGGATCTAAGATAGGGTTGTTTGAAAAGTTACAGTATACTGTTTTGTGAGTATTAGTTATTTGATATTTATCTTTAGAGTAACTAAACAACGAGGATAACTTTAGTTTTAAAGAATCTAAACGTTTGGCAAGTGTACCACTATCATCAGCTAACTGTAGAAGGCCATTGGGGTCCATGAAGTCTGTAGGTTGAAGATGTTTAGTGCAAGAATGCATATCATCGACTTAAAAGTATATATAAAAGTATATATTTGGGGAACTATTACGACCTTGTGTCGAATTTCTTTTCCTATATTGTTGTTTATACAGGGAATATAGACAGTAGATTTGTTCATCTGTAAAATTGCATTTATAAATTTAAAACTACAACCATCATACATCAATTTTCCAGCCAAGGAATGTCTATTTGCAAAGTCAAATGCCTTTTGATAATCCAAAAATCCTATAAATAAATCTGAGTTATTCTCTTTTGAATAATAAATAAGAAGAATGATGGAAAATAACTGAAATGAACAACCTTGTCCTTTACGAAATATGATATCATACAGTCTAGATAATACATGACCAACAGCGACACCACGAAGTTTAGGTTTGTATAGAGTATGACCAGATTTTGGGACAGCTTTTAAAATCAACTTTTCCCATGATTTCGGATATTTGTGAGAAAAGACCCGCTGAATCAAATTGGTAATATTAACCATATAAATTTTTGGTAGCAAACGAATGACAGAAGAAGGTATTCCATCGAATCCTATTCCTTTTCCTAGTTTTTTGACAGCTTTTTCCACTTATTGTTAGGTAAATCGTCTGTAATCGGAATATAAATGTCAGGAATTATTTCCTGATCAATATCATTTAAGATTGGGTGTTCTTTTGTTAGATAAGATTGAAAGATATCTTTGAAATACGAATTTATGTCTGATTTATCAATAAGTTGTATTTTCTTCTGTTCTGCTCTTCCGTCCCAATCGATTAATTCACATAACTTTTTTCCATCATGGCTAGAGTATTTCCACCTCTTGTTAATCTTTATGTTTTATTCTTTATTTTCAATTTGACGGGCAAGTTCAGTGTAATTCTGCCAATCTTGCAAGTATTTGTTACGCCGTTCTGGCGACGAGTTATCAAGGTCAGCTGTTTAGTAATTGTAAAAATTAATATTCTCTTTCATTTAATATACGATTTTTATTGATTGTTCGATTATAGTGGACATTGTCTCGTTGTCAAATCTATTATGAAGTATCATGGTTGAAATACGCGTTGATTCAGTTTCTAATTCAGGTATAGCTTTAGACCAATCAATTCTAGAAATGTTTAAAGGTGAGATTCTTCTTTTATTTATATCATGATGACTATCATCAAATGCACCAGTGGAGCATTCCAGGATAATTTCCAAAGATGGTGAGATATAGAGATTCAATATGAGTGAAATCGGGCAATGATCTGAATAAATAGTTTTATCGTCGATTTTCAAGGATGTTAAAGTGTTTATACAATTCGATAATACCATATCATTCTGTGACTTCACAGTACCACGGTAAAGTTAATTTCGTAAGAATTGACATATTCATATTCATACCTAACCAGCTGATTAGATTTCTACCATTTGTGTTCACGACTAAATCAGGATTCTTGGAGTATTTATATGGAGGATTGTCTTTTAGAGTTCCTATATGACAGTTTAAATCACCCTTGTAGTTCTTGAATTTGTCGTAAAGCATACTTAAATTGGAAAAATATGAATCAGTAAAATATTTTGAATTGGAGGGAGGTGTGTACGTTCCAGCAATAATAAGATCAGAGTCACGAATTCTAAAAATGACACAGTCACGCAGACCATTATAAATTAATTCAACATTTTTGAAGTATTGTATATCGCTATATGATATGCATTTTATTGCATGGTTAAGCTGGTGCGAAACTCTAGCACATAGCAGCCGACCAAGGTTGATTAATCTTCTACAAGAACCAAGAATAAGGCTCATGAACTACCCGTTGAAGCTATTCAAAAATATACAATTGTCGATACTGAGGAATCGTCTTTTGCACATGTAGACGTGATTCTATTTTCAGATGTTCTTCTTATTGCAGAAAGTATCGAAGAGTCCGAACAAGAAAAACTCAAAATTATTAGATCGCTCCTTTTCCTCAACAAATTAAGAATTCAATAATGAATCAAGTAAAAACATTCGTTTAAACGTTCAATATCTAGATTCTTTTGGACTGCATACAAAGTTGTTTAAGTTAAAAACTAATTTTGATGAGAAGAAAGAAAGATGGATTGAGATTTTTGATACAGCAAAATCTTGTTACGAAAGTACTCTGAAAAACGTCGGTACTTCATTTGATTTTTTCTCTAAGCATCAGTTTTAAGTAATCGGCATACTACAAAGATGGTTTACAGTACTCTATCTAATACTTTAAGAAATGCAATGCTATCAACGAACGAAAACGATTCGCTGTTTACCGGTGATCAAGCCTCAAATTAAGGAAATTTAAGGTATTATTGTAGATTATTTGAGACAAAAAGTGGCAGTACAGAAAAATACAGTAGTGCATTTCACATAACCCTTTGTTCAGGAAGTTATACAGGCATAATGCTTTTTAAACTTAGATGTAATACTGTAATCGCTCGAGAAAATTTATCCAAAGTTCGAAGTAGATTTATCTAACTAGATGGTGCTCTTGAGAATTATCCCCCCCATTGCCCAAATTTTGTTTCGGCATACCAATAATTTTCGAAAAAACTATATACCCTTTTTCCCCGTTTAAGGGCGCTGCGCCCTTATTAAGGCATTTTTAGGCCATTTTTTGAAAAAAATAGCTGCGAAAATGGGCGCATGCGCCCATTTTCGACCCACACTTTTCGACCCACACTTTTCGAAGGATATACGAATTATATAAGTCATTTTTCTTACATAAATACATCTATTTATCATATGTTAATTACATGATGATGTCTATCTCCTCATTTTCGTCTTCATCATCAACAATTTCATCTTCACTCTCGTCTTTGTCATCATTATCGTTATCGTTATTACCCTTGTTTTTTGGACGCGTTAAGGGCGCATGCGCTCCGAGTCGGGTAAGGGCGCAGTGCGCTCTTAAGCTGGGTGCGCCCTTAAACGGGGGAATAGGGTACGTTCCTTGTAATCATTCTTTTTTATGCCTTTTCAGCATTTTATATTTCTCTTATTTATAGCACAGAAGAGCTGGTGTGGAAGATCAGTATCTATAACTTAAAATTGATCAAACATGTACGCAGTTATTTTATGAAGGTAATGCAGAAACTCAAAAATATTTCAATCGTAAAAGTAATGATTAGCTTGGGTGTGGGAGAACCTATTTTCTACTAGGAGTGGGCTGTACGTATGATTTTTTCAACTTTTCTCTTGAATGAGTCCCATTCATTTTTTCTTGATTCTCAATATAGTGAACATGTAAAAACTGAAAAGAGAAATAAAGAAAGTCAAAAAGAAAAAGTTCACCACCTATTTTTGAAGAAAAATGAAGATGAAAATGAAATGAAATAAAAGGAAAAAAGGAAAATGGAAATTCATTAGGATCCTCACCATCTGAGAAGCTTAGAAAAGTATAGGTTATTAGCATTTGGACCAATATTTACCGAGATAATGACCCTTAAAGATCACCAAATTCACTCTTTTTAGTTTTATCTCAGTGATTTTTGATCCAAATGTCAACAACCTATACATTTTTGACCTTCCCAGAAGGCGAGGATTTCAAAGGTGTACATTTCATTTTTTAGAAAAATGAATTTCAGAAGCTCGTTATTTTCATCTTCATTTTTTCTACATTTTTTAGATCCTGAATTTTTTTTTTTAATTTTTCCAAGCAAACACTCTTATGTAGCTTTATGTGTTAAGTGCAAATCACTTTGATACATAGCCTTATAGCACAAAAAAAGGTGGTGAACTTTTTTTTTCGTGATTTTTGAAAAAATCCTTTAAATTTGTCTTATACACATTGAACGTGACCGGAAAAAATATGAATGGCAGAATTTTGAGACTTAACCCTGTATAGCCCACTGCTATTACTACTGTAAGACCAAATAGAAAAATGTGTCTATACTGTTGCAGTGCAATATTAGTTCATTCCGAACCCATTTTGGAACACGGATTATCCAGGCAATTCCAGGAAGTACAACG
>JAUKPT010005348.1:0-10485 GCA_032273505.1 Nanomia bijuga | reverse complement strand
CTGAAACATCGGCCTTCTATTTTTTTGGCGCGAAAAGCAGGATATATGGCCGTGTTACTATAGTTTGCCATGATCCAACATATTGTGAAAGATATTTCTGTAATTCAAGCTATGCTGTCGTGGTTGTTCGACTGTTTATTTTTTCTACAAGAAAAAACACGCGCCAAAAACACGCGCCAAATCTAACATAACTGTGTATGTAATAACTTGTGTCTTGACAGGATACAACGATACATTTCAAATGGCGCAATCTCCTATCTATAATCAATCTAAGACAGGATCTTTTGTTTGCTTTAAATCATATACGCCGCATGATCTGTTTTTAGGGATGGTAAAGGTTTTGGGGCTGGTCATATTTTGCCTTTTATAAAGGAGTCGAGTATATTTTGGCCTCCTTTACATAGACGTCGAACGTATCGGGGAGGGATGATTTATTTTGGCCCCCTTCTATTTTCCAAAACTCATCCAAAGGCTCTTGTATATATTATTATTGCAGTTAGAAAGGTATGTAGGCAAGAGGTCTTGCGAGGCCGATACCGAACTAATCGAGGTCATGACTAGTATTTCATAAGCTTCCAACGACTGAATCTTAATACATTGTTTTTAATTAATGACACAATATATCCCATACGCGTCGCCCTCATACCGTCAGTATCATACTGCAGCAAAGCAGATCAATAAAAACATCGACAGTGGCGTATGTCGTGGTAGGGAAACTGTCCCACTTTCAAATAATTATTCCGCACTTTCACATTACACTCAAACAATAATAAAACTTTTAAATTACTGCAATTTACTTCTTTGAGGCTAAAATAAAGTATAATTTAAAGAAATCCTCCCTAATTCACAACTAATTCGAGTGGTTTCGCTTGCATCCAAATACGTTATGCCCTTTGTCTCACCTCAGGCTGTTGATTTTAGATTTATACTGGCTCTAATGGATTTGTCAATCTCAAGAGTAGACAAACCGCAGAAATTTATCTCGTTACAATGTTACTTGTTGCATCATTTAGTTATCGTGATTCAATCTTCTAGGTTATGTTCAACGAAATAAACGCGCCAAAAACATGCGCCAAATCTTACGTGATAACATGTGGCAACATGGGCAATGTCCTACTTTCAACTGCTGTCTCGCCTTTAAAGAGTTAAAATACTGTCCAACATTTTGTCCAGACTACTGTACTAAATTTCATTACTTCGTGTGATTTTACTAAGGGCTCATAAGAAACCCCGAAGACGCCAAGATTAAATTTCCCTCAATCCACAGCTATTTGCTCGTGGCTCGTTTCATTTGCATCCAGACATGTCACGCACCTGGTGCATCCCACTATGTCCCCAATTGTCCTAATTTTAGACCAAAGCTGGTCTACATATGCAAAGTGTGTCAAACTTTTGCAAGTAGTTTAAGGGGATTTGCTCAGCAGTGCATTGCTTTCTAAAGCATGTCCAAATAAATCAAAATAATTCATCCTCTTTTAAAGAAAAGAAGAACCGATAAAGAATAATGACATGATTAGTAAAAGTATTGTTAAAATTGTATAGGCATGCGAAGAAAGATATTTTCTACACTTTGACTCAAATAATTTGCTGCAAACAATCGTTTACATATTCGGGCTAAAAAGATTCAAAATCTCTTGTTATCAACTAGCATCACAATAAAGAGGAAAATAGGGATAAAAGATTCATTTTAAATAAAAGAATGCCACATGTTATCAAGTTGTATTTAGCGCGCGATTTTGGCGGGTTAATTTCGTTGAAAAATAAACAGAAATAAATCATTACAAAGATAGAATTACAATATAATATAATTCATAACAGTAAAACAACGTTGCGTGCAGAGAGAAAGTTGTGTGGTTTTAATGCGCTGAAGAATTTACAAAACTTTTTCATTTTAGTAATGATGATCCTTATCAGAGGGCCCTTTGACATATTAACTATTATCTCATCATTTGCTCTTTAAAAGAAAAAGAACAGCAAGTAGCAAAATAATGAACAGGAAAAGATCATTGCCCCACTGACTACATCTCTTTAACATCATGCGTATGCCGACAAATAAGACTAAAGAAGACCTTATGCTTTTTGTACAAATTCAAAAAGGTGAACGTCGGCAGAAACAAAGACAAACACGAGCGCTTGATTTATTTATTTCCATGCAGCATTATGTTTTAGAGTATAAACATGTTGTTTCAGCGGGTTGACCCTGGGTGTCATAACTTAAAAACGTGTGCAATAAATATAGTGACTGTATGTCTCTAGATGATATTTCCATACTCCAGAAAAATCATTTTAATGCAGGCTGAAAAACAAAACATGCGACCATTGAAGTTGGTTCTCCAAAGAGTATTTCCTAAAAATTAAAGGTTTCTTGTCTGACCTCTCCTCCTAATTCTACCTAGTTATATACAAGAATCTTTATTGCAGATGCCCTGTTTCTGTTCTGCTGATTGTACCAACCCGTCACAAACAAACCACTACCAATGTGGGATGTGCTTGTGTCTGTTGAAGTTTTACCTCCACGTTTCATGTTTTTCATTTTAACATTTTAGGATTATGTGTCGTATACGTAACCATCGCAAATTATCCAAATGGTTTAGGCGCGTATATTGTTGTTACATGATTACACACAAGGTTTGTAAAAAAACTTGCCATGCCACGTTATTTATAATTAAGAATGTTGAAACCTCTCTGAAAGATTAAACTATTTATCAGTCAAAGAAATAAAAATCTATTATCATTATTATCATTTAATATAGAGAATGTTGGTAATTATAACGACACATTTCCCGAAAGAAAGGGTAAAAACGCGCGCGGGAAAAGCAAAATTTGAGCGCACTTACGTTCAAAACGACTACAACTATTATTATGCACAAATGCGCGAAGACAACATATCTTTTGTAAATAATGTCTATAGTGCTCTCCTGCATTGAAGAGTCTTGTTCCTAAATCACGGCATTTGATTGGTTGATAATATTTCAGTTCAATCTGATTGGATAATATACTAAGAGCGGTTGTTTTTGAGTACGAACTTTTTGAAAATTTGTAAATAAGCTAGCTAGCGCCAATTGCAAGTTATTTGAAACACTAGAAAGTAGAAATTTTATTCAAGAATCATTTTAGACCGCCACTTAATCAGAGAAGGTTATGCAGAGAAGCCATTCAACAATATTAAATATGTGTCACACTTTAATCATGGAGGCTGAAGGTCGAAAAAAAGATAAATCGCTAGAAGATATTCAGACGTTCTTCTTAACTCCTCCATCATCAGATGAATGTCTACTGCCCAATAAATGCATTAGCAGGGTCGATAGAAAAGTCAAGTCAGACTCTGACAAACCAACATTTTCGTTGAGTGATGACGAGGACGATGCATGTACGATGATTGATTTATCTCCTAAAGTTGATATACTTAATGAATGTTATTCACGATCCCTTGTTGGAACTGTATGCTGCAAAATTTTGAGCAAGTTATCAGAAAAAGAATTACTAAGGTAAGTTAGTGCTTGGACAGATCTTTGTTGTCGTATTTCTTGTAGGAGTCACAGGAATTAAATATAATGATCATGAATTTCAAGGTTAAATTACTCAAGGTCCGTCCAAAAGCATACCAGTTTTTTTATCTTAAAAATGGGGCTTAAAAATATTTGCAAGATTTTGCCATGCCAAATGCATATTTCGTTAAGGTGGATGGATAGTTTTTGGTTATCTGGTTAGCTACATACACATGGTCAATGCTCACTTTATTATGCTATCACAATAATGTTATCTATAACAATCATCTTTTTTTCTTTTTTTGCTTAGAGCGTCACATGTCAATAAAACTTGGAGAACAATCATTCGTTATGAAGATATGCGATCGGGCAGAATTCTTTCGAGATATATCAGAAAAATGAAAAATTCATGTACACGTGAGAAGGTAAATAGAATTATTATTGATTAATCATATTTTCCCTTGTTAACTCTGCATCTAACCAGCTCAAAGATGTCTTGTTTCACCATACAGTACCAAGCACTGTATCATTTATTATTGATTGATGTCATAATTTTATGAAGAATCACCAGCATTAGACTGCTGAGAACCACAGGCATAATTAAATTGCCCATGTCAGTTCAAACATTAAAATATCATGAAAGTAAATATGTTGGTATTAATACAACTAAGGCTTTATTTTTAGGAAAATAAGGATTCAAGACGGAAATCAGAATTACTTGAAGATAGGAGAGAATCTTTTGGAACTCCACTGGTCGACACATCAAATATAATGAAATGCAAACAAAAAGATGACTCTGTGTTTACAGCTCCATGTACTCCAGTTTCATCAAAGGCTTCATATAAACAATGCCCACAATGTCAGACACCTTCGAAGACTTCAAAATTATGTGGTTATTGTTTGAAATGTAATGATAAATTTTGTACTTACTGCTTTTATACTAATGACAAACATTCTCCTACTTGTAGAATTGTTGGTGGATCAGGTGTAACCTGCTCTCCACGAAAACTTGCTTCAGCATCTAGAAGGTACTCGATTGGATCTAAAGAAAATAAATCAAGACTAAAAAGAATTTAGATCATATGAATAGAATTTTCAAATGATAATTAACCAAGACGACGACGATGGTACTTTTGATCCAAACGATGCATATAGTTATTCAAGATGATCCTGCTGGAATTTGCTTCTTCATGATGAATTTTTATTATTAAACATTGAATTTTTCGTACTCAATAGACTTATCAGTAATGTCATACATTTGATTTTTATTTGATTTCAATATGAAATCATAAGTTGGAATTGTTTATATATTATTAATTTATTTTTCAAATGAATGACATTTTGCATTTGTCTATGATTAGTCATTACACATTTTTATATGTAGATTAATATATAACTGATCAGTAGTGGAACATTTTATATTTTGAGCTGCAAGATCCAACACAAATTTCATATCTATATTCAAGTTGAAAATTAGCCAGAAGAAATTCCTTAATTTTTCATGATTTTAAGTCTCTTGTAGTGTACATATGAAATTTGTGAATTGAATTTGTGTGAGTTCAACCTTAAAAAAGATATTTATTTTTAGTTAGTTATTTGAAATTATTTTAATACAAATTCTAGTATTATGAAATATGACAAATTGTTCCCCTCAGTTGCACAATTATTTCCTCCCTGGATAAATAAAGAGCTTTTAGGAAACAGACTGAATGAACGGTTTAGCTTATCTGTTCCCTTTTTATATCATTTTGTTTGAATTTTGTCCCATCACTAACTAATTAGTTAGCATTGTGCAACTGAAATTTTATAGACAATTTTTTGAAATTTACTCTTTACTTGCTTTTGATATTTTTGAAAAAAACTAATCATCATAGACATAGAAAAATAATTTAATGGTTCTGGATGTTTGCATTGGTTAAAAAATGACATCGTGTGATGCCATTAGTGCAATTGGTCAAAATCTTGTACTTAAACAACAAAGATTTTACCAAATAACTTCTTTCTCAATTCTGTAATCTTTTGGAATATCTAGCTCCTTCTCATAGCTCTGCCTATTCTGAAGGGCTTAAAACAGCTGAAAATCGTTTGTTTATGCACACTCTAGCCAGGGTCAAGTAAAATTAAGAACAATAATATGAGCAATAGGTTTTAGTCATATTTTTCGCTTTAGTCATCATAGATTGTTTTGTGTTCAAATGAATTTCTTCATTCATATGACTGAGAATATCTTGTTTTGAACATGTCTCTGGGCTCAAGGTTTTTTCTCGACTGAAGAACTCAGGCAACTTGGTTGATACTTAGTTTTTAATTTCTTGATGCATGCACTTTCTATTCTTAACATTTGTTTTTCTTAAACAATTTTACCCAACATCTTTTATTTTACCTTTTTAAACAATTTTTAAACACACAAAGTCTTAAACTATTTAGATTGCTTTATGCATGGATACCATGCATGGGGTTATTATTTTGTTGCCTGTATATAATAAGTTTGTTTTTAATTGTGTGCGAAATAGCGTACTGAAATTTAATTTTTCATCTCATTTCTAAAGATGATAGATTGTATAGTTGAAAGATAAAAAATTGTAAATATATGTATATAATGAGAATAAATTTTACATTAAAACTGAATATTTTTTTTTCGCCATATGGACGTGTTCATAAATAAATGGGTAGAGACTGGACATTGAAATATAGCTCAAAAGCGGATAAATTGAAATAGTTTTTGTAATAGTTGGCTTCATGATTTGAAACTCACAATAAATGTGGAAAATCAAATTATGGACCCAATGAACCCAATTTTTTTTCTCGAAAGTATTATTTGTTCCAGATTGAGATGTTAATAAGTGCTGGACTATAAAACATCCATATATAGAACATTTAACACTTTTGGTAAGAAATAACTTATTTACTAGCAATTTGGAACTATTTCTGAGCCCCAGAGTGTTAAATGTTCCACTTAGTCCTATTATTTGTTCCAGAATTCGGATGTCAAAAAGTCCAAATTTTATTTAATTTAAATTAGTGATTTAAGTGCTTCTTAGTGTCATTGTTCAGGTAATAATGCTTTGTGTGAAAAAAAAGATTTAGTCCACTTCTGGTAAATCTAAACGTTTCTATCATTTTAGTCTATCCTTTATCAAATTTATGACAATTGATGCAAGATAAATTTTATAGTGATGATGATGGAATTCATGTCAATATTTTTTCAAATATTAGATGGTCTGGGTCCAAATGACCCTATTTGGGCATTAAGGGTCAAAATTACATTTAGAGTCATATATAGGTCGAAAACTAACATTAGATAATGATTGAGAGCTTTTTAGAAGATAAGTGTTGTGATTATGATATATTTTATTGAGGGTCTGGGTCCAAGTAATCTATTTTGCCCATGTAGGCTTAAAACTACAGTCGAGTCGTATCAAGGTCAAAAATTAGCATCAGAAAATGGGCTCTTTAGAAGAGGAATTTACTGTAATAGTCCCATAAACACTATATTGAAGCAGAAAACATTCCAAGGAATGACCTCTTGGGGTTTGAACATTAACATAAGATGCTCTGCTTTTTGTAGCCCAATTTCTAAATATGAGAGGAATATGGAATTTGACTGGTAATATATCATTGGTCTCTTTAAATAATGGAGTTTGAATATTAACTGGAGATGCATTTCTAGACCCATAGCTAGATATGAGCTGGTTAGGAGGGATAAGAAATCTGCAGACTAAAAAACATCCCTGGAGGTACCATTTAACCATATATGAAAAAAAAACAATTTAACAATTTTGTGTTCTATGTCACACAGGTGTGGATTACGGTGTCAAAAACTGTCTCTATATTTGTTAATTGTACAAACAGGACACCTTTGGACTAAAAAACATCCCAAAAAGGTACAAATAACAAGCTGGGTGGAATTTGACTGACAATATATGATTGACATATGATAATGAATGGCTTCCCAAAGAATGGGGGTTGGACATTAACAGATGCATATCTAGCATCATATCAAAATGATATTCCAACATGTTTGGACTATTTGATATCCCTTGAGGTTACATAGGATAAACAGCTGTATCCTAGCACTGGTTTATTTAATCGATTTTGTTCTTTCACTATGATAGAATCAATACCTGTAACTTAACCATGAGCCATCATGTGAATAAATTCTGCAACACTCAACAATAACAACGGGTCTAAGTCAAATGTCCCGTTTTGGCCATTTTTTGCCCATCTATTTATGAACACGACCTGTTTAGATTCTAGGGGTATTGATCCACCGCTACTAATTTTATAGTAGCTGCATAAATTTTTGGACCAAAAACATTTTAGTACCGTATGGTACTAAATTACAATTTATGGGTCTAGTAGTGTCAGGGTGGCCAGCAGATATCAAAATAAAGTTCCAGGACTTTCCAGGACATCAGTCAAAAAACCAACGTTTTTCCATGACAAAATTATTTTTTTCCAGGACTTCATAGAAGACAGTTATCAAAATTGTATTGTGATAAGTCCATTTGAGGATAGAATTCAATTGAAAAAAATCCTGTTTTCAAAGAAAATTATCTCAAAATATTAAAATAATGAAATTCTACTATGATGAGTCACCTTTTTGGACAGTTCAGTTTCATTTTCAGGACTTTCCAGGACTTAGACAAATTATTCGTTTTTCCAGGACTTTCCAGGACAAATTTTTTCCCAGGATTTTCCAGGAAATGGTCACCCTGAGTGTGTATGTGGGGTCACCAAGGTTATGAAGATGGTTGCATGGGAGGATTTGGTGTCATGGTGGTGAAAAAGGAAAACTTTAGTGATGGGACTTGAATTATGATGGGGGACTTGAGACCCCGGCGGAGACCATTTTAAGAACTGGGTAGAGGTAGAGGAAGAGGCTACTGGAAAGTAAGAGGTACAGTTAGGCATGCATCTTGTCAAGATCATTGTCTAAAACAAAATAGCTTAAGCAAGAAACGTACAAACAAGATTGAGGTCGATGCATGGCTATGCAAGAATAAAGTGTAATTTGAGATTTTCATTTTCATATAGGCCAAATTGGCCTACAGAACTTCATCAATAATAAAATAATAAAAAATATCAAAAATGGTTGAAAAACAAGAAATGAAATGAAATGAATTTGCATCACCTTTAAAAATTCGATGACCCCTATAGACTAGTACAAAAAACTTCCTAGTCCATAATTTTTTTTCAAAGCTAGCAAAAAAACAGAACATGGTCACTTAAACTGATTATCTGATCTGAAAGCACACAAACAAATGCTAATTCCAAGCAACTAGAGAAAAAAACATTCTTTTACCTCACCTAATTGGAAAGAATAAGATTATTAGCAATCAGGAATTGCTTATTACCTGCATTATTCTTGATGGGGCTGGGTGGTAAGGAATCGGTTCAGTATTTCCAGTATACCATTGCTGTTGTGAAGGCATTTGTCCGTTATTTTCATATATTAAATCTCCGTTCTGATATGGGGGTTGCTGATGAATTGGCATGGGTAATGGTGTCATGGCATGCGGGTGATGAGGTTGACCTATATACATATTGTTCATAGATTGAGTAAGATTAGGTTCTATCCCATTCATGTTTGCCATTGGACCTTGCTGGTGATTTTGAGCATCGTTACGCTTCGATTTTTTATCAAACTTATTGTTGTGAAAGAATACAGTTTGTTCTTCTTCCTCATCTAGCAATTGTTCGATACATGACTTAATAAATTCTTCTTCCTCGAACTCTTCCTCGATTTGAGCCTCAATTTCCCTATCAAATTTGTCCATGTCACCCATCCATACATAGTCAGCGAAAGGATTTGATTCTTTATTATTCTTATCCATTATGGAGTTACTAATTCTAGTCATTATTCTCCAGATAATTTGCTTGTATCGCGTTGCTTGTGTTTATCACTAAACACAAATTGATATTCGAAGTGAGATACAACGAGAACAACAGAATTCAAAAACACGAGAGGAGTATGGGAATTAATCAAAATGGCGTACGTTTTCTTCAGAAAAGCCGCGCGGACGGCTTTTTTTTTATTGTTTACAAGACGATGCGTTAAAAACCGCCATCCTCCGGAGTAAATGGTGCACCCTGATTGGTGAAAAAATCTATTCGAAAACAAATTCGCATCGATTTCCCTAAACCCTTAACCCTAAACCCTAAACCCGTAAACCTCTAAACCCTAAACCCTTAAACCCTAAACCCTAAATTCTAAACATCTAAGCCCTAAACCCTAAACCTTAAACTCTAACCCCTTAAACACTTAAACCTCTTAACCCAAGTTAACGTGTTTCCAATAGATTTTTGACCAATCAGAGTGCATCATTTACTCCGGAGGATGGCAGTTTTTATTGCATTCTTTTACAAGCTTGGGTTTTACGCGACCGTCGTGGGCGACCGTGGTAACGCCGGTCGACGCCATGAAAATGGCGGAAAGTTTAACGGGACCGACGACTTGTTGGTAATGTTTTGATGGGGATTAAGAAAAGAAGCAGGATGTTTTCAGTATTGCGACTCTTAATATAAGACGACTGACTAGAGAAGAAAAACAACAACTATCGTTAGACTTAAATATTGCGTAGATATATGTTGTCTACAAGAAACGAAGATCAAGAATAGTCTGATAAAAGAGATCGATGACAACAAGCCCATATCATTTAAAACGGATAGCAAGCATTATAATAATGGGTTTCTGGTTAGCAAAGAATATGCTAATCTGATTCAGACGTTTTGGAAGGTATCAGATAGGATATGCGCCATGCTGCAACTAGCGACGAGAGAGAAAGAAGACATCAACGGAAGAACATTCTCACATTTCATCAATGTTATAAATGTCTATGCACCGACATCAGAAAGGACGAAGAAGGACAGAAATGAAACCAAGAAATTCTACAAGCAGCTGGAGAGAATCTACAATCTTAAAGCTGCAAAAACTCTAGAACTCATTTGAAAGTGAATAAAACTAGGTCAAAATACTCAGTAAAACATATGTTGT
>JAUKPT010005347.1:0-10485 GCA_032273505.1 Nanomia bijuga | reverse complement strand
TATAACGTTTTGCATATCAGAACAATTCAGGTAAATAGCGTTTTACATACCTGGAGGGTTCCGGTAAATAACTTCTATCTTAACAAAATATCAAATGGTGATATTTTGAAATGAACCGACCAAAGTCTTCATGATGTAATTACCAACCAATCAAACGCTATTATTTACTTATAATTTTTTAGTCGAAGCCTAAGGCTTAGTGTGTTTTTTTCCGACGAGCGCAAAATTCCGATTGAAAATTTTCCGACGTCAAAGTTGAATTATCAAACAACTATACAAATCCACATCTCAGCACCACGTTCTGTTAATTCATGATTCATCACCGAAATTGTATCGACTAAAATAATCCTAGAATAATCCTATGTGGTGGAGAGACAGCGACAGCGTGAACTCTTCATCTGAGGTGACATAAAGGTGTAAACATAATATCTTAAGAAGAAGAGTTAAACAGAAACTAAACACACCAGGAACGATATACAAGGTTTGACGTATAAAGATAGACAACCAAAGGTTTTACGTATCACCAGGAACGAAGCAATTCAAAGGAAGCAGTCAGGCACTTAAAATTGTGTAGTCGAAGTTTTCGGTGTAGCATCAGGATTTATCAGAACGGCCAACCCTTCTGACGAGCATTGCGAAATTCTCATGCCACTGCCACTTTCTCATCTTTCTGATTGAACAATGAATCGAAGTGGTTTTGATAAGATAAAAACTGGTAATGAGATTTATAAATGAACCAATTACGATTGGTTTTTTTAAATTTCAACCAATGAAAATGAAGAATTTACCTTCTTGATGCAACCTTTCATTTTTTCATAGAAATCACTTCATGGCGAGGAATCTTTAGCATTATTTATGAAACCTGGCCATAATGTTGAAAGTGTGCTCAATTCTCTTGGGCTAGTACTTTATTGGGAGGTAAGTATCATTATATGTAGGTTTTCTTATATTCATAGGTGAAAAAAAAAAGAATGTAAAAAAGCGAAAAGAATGCATAAGGGTGTCCACTGGCCTTTGAAATTCCTGAAATATCCCTCTAGTACATTGACCCATGGATGTATAGCTGAAAAAACAAAATTATAAACTAATACCCCTGGGAGAGGGATACGAACCAGTACCCATTTTTTCTCACGTTTTGCAAAAATCAAATGGGTAAGGTATTGATATCAACTGGCAGCTAACAAAAAATTTTCTAATGATTTCTCTTTTAAATATAGCTAGAATCTTGTAATCAATTCTATTGCACATTCATTGGATCTCTTTAGTCTAATTCGATATTTTGACCTTATGTGTACTGCTTTAATGGCTCGTCATTTTCTCCCGGAATACCCCAGAAATTCAACTATTATCTCTGGAAAGAGAAATGTTAAATACCCATGAAACCCCTGGAAATTCAACTATTATCTCTGGAAAGAGAAATGTTAAATACCCATGAAACCCATGAAACCCATGAAACCCCTGGGAATTGGATTTAGTTTCTTAGTGCTGCACAGTCTCCGGTAATGTAAATTTTAGTTCAATTCCCCCTCCCCCTCTCCCTCCTCAAAAATTGTGGAACAAACGAAATTTTATCCACACTAAATTGACGCGTTATTTTTAATGAATCAGAGTCGACTGTATTTATAAAAAGTTTTTTTTTGATTTTCAGGGTTAATGAAAGATTCCTCAATCTAAGATTGATGAAGGTTCTCGCAAACCGGGTTCACACACAGGATCGAATTTTTCTGAGACCTTGCCCTGCTTAAATAATACAAAGAAAACATGTGGCATCGTTACTGAATAGCAAACCATTACCCAAAAACAGTTGACGAGATTTCTGTTCAAATAATATGAATTCTGCAAAGTTTTCACTCGCCCAATAGAAATTCGAAAACTAATTTTTTTTTCTTTATTTCAGACGTTTTTCATCGATGAAGGTTTCACGCGAGTTGTGATCAGCGGTCAGAGTCACGTGACAGTAGGGGAAGAATCATTTGAGGTAAGCTGTTTTATTTCATATAACCTTTTAATAGTTACCTTGAGGAACATGAGGCCAAAAAAGAATATGTGTGGTTCCGACCGACCGACCCGACCCGACCCGACCGACACTCTCTTTTTGGCGTAGAAATGGCCGACTCGAAAGATTTTATTTTCTCCTTCGCGATCAAAATTGTAAAATTGACGAAATTTTTTTCGACTCATTAAATATTCCTAATGTTGTATATCAATCGATTGGAAATTTTATTCTGATCAATGATCACAATAGAACCTGGGTCTGAAAATCAAGTCATCAGGATGTATTTATCTTACTAAATTTACTGATAATTTATAATCTCAAACTCGATTTAAATGTGTATAATTTATTGTAAATCATCTTACCGGCCTACAAATCACCCGAGTGATAGAATATATATTTATATATCATTTAAATATATTGTAACAAAAAAATTATTCAATTCTGGCCAGAAGTAATTATAATAAGGCTTAATAAATGGGCTTACAATAGCAGCCTATTTCTATAAAAATCGAAATTAAAAAGCTGAAAAATTATTTATATATGGTGAAATTTGATTCTTATGATGGTTTGAGATAAATGGGACATATCTGATGACGATGGACATTTGTCAATGACCATCCCAATCCCTCAATTTTGGGCACAAAAAATAGATCCAAAATAAAAAATCGATATCTAAATGCTGAAAGCCAATTATGTAACGTGCAATTAAATTTTCATGATAGTTTGAGATGTATGGAAAATATATATATGCAATAGTTGTTTGCCAATATCTATTCCAGGGCCCAATCACCATTCTTGGACCATAATTAGGTCTAAATTACCATATTTAAAAAGAAAACGATTAACATTCGTTTATATATTAAATCCTCATGATAATTTGAGACATTTAAAACATAAGAGTACAGTAGACATATATCAATGATCATAGAACGCCTTAATCCCTCGTTGTTAGGCCCACATTTGGCCTAAAATTGCAATTTTCAGAATATCATTATCTGACAGCTGAAAATTCATTTTTGAAGACAATAAATATTGATCAATTGCCATTTTAACACCAAATTCCCCGTTTTTGGGCTTAAATTAGGCTTAAAATGGCGTGTATGAATATAAATCTATATCTAGCCACTGGATAAGTATTTAGGTATTTCATCAGGCGTCCCACACTTACCATGAACAGAATATTTTATTATTTTTCCTATTGGAATCTGAGAGGAAATTGACTGAATAAGGTTTGTAAATTTTTTAGGGTATTTCTCAAAAGATTAAAATATTCGTTCCCGTTGATACAATTTGATTAAAAGAAACAAATATTCACATCTATGTAGCCTGTTAGTTCAAAATACGAACCCATGTATTTGTTTTATTAGACCTTGGTTATTCATCACACTTCAGGGTCTTAGTCAAAGCATTTAATATATTTTTTTATAACTTTTTGTTTGTTGATGATGCTCATTTACCTGCTTTAATCTTCCTTTTACTTTTTTGATTTCTTTAGGTGGTTCACGGCCAGGTAAAGGATACGGCTTGAAATTTTACAGCGGATTGGTCAATATCTCAACAACGGCGCAAGATATAAACTTTTAACATCACACACATGACCTTATGACCGGTTAGGGGTCTCATGCTAAAAATAAAAAAGAGTCGGGGGAAAATAGGGAAAATATGGGCAGTTTCTTTTTTCCACTAAATATCATCTAAACGCTTCATTTCTAATTTCTAAATGTTAATATTTTGCATACATATTGGGATATTTTAAGTCCAGTTGTGTATCAATTCTAATCGTCTTATCTTGCTCTGTTCTTTTTTTATTGATGAAAAACTTTGAAATTAATTTCAATTTATGAAACATAAGGTACCAAGGTACCGGAGCTAACGCTCTTTTCACACAACAGTATATCAAGACATTTTGATAATTAGTAATGAAGTAACTGAATTTGTAAATAATATATATAAGAGACCTTTTTACCATGATACATGCAATTCGAACAAAATCGTGAATTAAAAGAATCAAAATGCAATTAGATTGCATGACAAAAATCAATGCGTCAATAGAAGAAAAATGTGCAATTGCAATGAATTGCATTGTTTATGCAAAGACGGGGTCTAACGTGTTTTAGAGTATATATAGTCGATTCAGCATCATAAATGCCATCGTTAAAATTTATGATAATAGCCCTATTTATACAGAGACGAAGCTTTCATCTAGTTAAATATTTACTCGTGAGTTCTGATCTATAAGATATTTATCTAGATGAAATTTTCGTCTCTGTATAAACAGGGCTAATAACACCAGGCGCTGCAATAAATGGAGTACTTAAGAGATGGCCTTTATGATACTGGATGGACTAGAATAACATTTTTATACGCAACTAATTATCTTTACTACAAATTAATTGTATTTTGTAAAAAAAGAATTTATTGAAATAAAACACGTCAACTATTTGCATTTTGATACATGCCAATACATCAATTAAGTAAAAGTCAAGTATTAACTGCACGATTATTATGATGACTATTTTTACCTCAATTATTTTTACGCTATTTCTGATTGTTGTGATATGTAGAAAGAACCGATACTCATAACTTTAACAAAATTGTTTCTTCGTTTAAAATCTCTTAAAACTCATGAAAAAGAAGAACCGAATATAGTATATTCATATAATTCGGTACACAACTGAACATAGGATATCTCCATTTGTATGCGAAACCTTGACAATTGGAAATCAAAAATGAAGCGGTTAGATGATATTTAGTGCCAAAAAAGAAACTGTCCATATTTTCCCTATTTTTCCCCGAAACTTTTTCATTTTTGGCATGAGACCTCTAACCGGTCATAAGATCATGTGTGTGAAGTTAACCCTATTTTGTATGGCCCTATCGGTAGGGCTTATTTTGTATGGGAGGGGATCCTAGGATCCCCCCATTGAAAAGAACCTTAATGACATGCTAGAGGAATCATACTTGACACAATTGTAATATGTGTTGGAAATGTTCGATTAACGTAAAGATTTTCGACATGGCGATGTCATGACGTCATTTTTTGGTGATGACGTCATAAAAATCCGACATTTCGCCACTTTTAGAAAAATACCGATAAAATTAGGTTTAGGCATCGGGAGAAAATGGTTGACCCCTCATTTGAATCGTATTAAAACGTTCTTTTCGAAATGTATCATAATTTAACTCAGTTTGGAAGTCATCAGCACTTTTTTATGCCAGCATTTGTTACATATTGTCTCATGACGTCACGACGTCGTAAAACGACGTCACGGCGTCGGATTTTCATGAAACTTTGTCAAATGCTTTCTTTTAACAATATATCAGTTGTGTCCAAGTATAAATTTGAATGGATGATCTAAACATATTTTATGGCCATTGACGTATTTTGGGCTTTTATATGGGAAAATATAGGATTTTTTGACTCATCCCCGAATTTTATACCACTGAGCCAGAACCACTTATACAATAAAACCCAAAATTTGTCAGAAGATGTCCGATAAATAAATATTAAAAGTCACTGAGAGAAAAACTGAAACAGCAAAGGGCTCTGGAGATATTTACGATATAGGGGAGGGGGGGATCCTAGCATCCCCCCCCCATACAAAATAGGGTTAATTGCGGTTTTCCTAAAAAAAGACTTGATTAGACAGATTTCATTATTTCGATAACGCCTTGTCGTATGAATATGATTGCTTACTCATCTTAACCAGAAGACCCACATTTTTTTTCATGTTTCATATAATATATACCCTAGAAATCAGCGGAATTGCTTAAAGAGGTGTGTTTTGAATAATGCCTGAATCAGCCATATTTTAATATCAATATCCCTTGAATAACGACACAACTTATTCTGTCTTAAATTAATTATAAAAAAGAAAATCTAAAATGTTTTCTGTAAAAAAAGCTTTAACTTAGGCCCTAAGTCCTTCTATTTTTTATGAGGGGTTGGATGAAAGGATTTTTTTTGGGGGGGGGTACGAAAATCTTTTGAAATTTTTGGCGTGTACGAAAATGCTTTGAGAATTTTTTTGGTAGGTATGAATTTTTTTCTGAACTTTTTCTTATAATTTTTTTTTTCAAATTCATTTTATTGTATTCTGCAAAATATTTTTAAAGATTTTTGGTGGGGTACGAAAATTTTTTGAAAGTTTTTTTTGGGGGGATACGAAAATTATTTGAATTTTTTTTTTGGGGGGGAGTAAGAAAATTTTCCAATTTTGTGAAAAAATCCTTTCACCCTCCACCCCTCAAAAAAATGGAATCCCCCTTATTTGCAAAGTTGCTATTAATTTTAGAGCCTGAAGGAGTGTGGTAGCAGAATCCGGCCAACCTAGGGTTTGAAATGGCAAAAAAAACAGGACGAATATGATTCATAGTAGAGGAAATAGTAGCAATCCACCAGGGGACCAAACCAAACTGAAATGACGTCACCACCCTAGCAACCATGACGTCATAACCTTAGACCAGGTGACCATAACGTTATAACCTTAACAACTAATTAGCCCCACCCTCAAAAACGAACCCCACCCTTCGAAAATGAGCCCCACTCCCCAAAAATAAAAATGGTCGGATAGAGTTAACAATTGAGATGGTAAACAAGTAAAAACGAGGAATCCAAGTCCTCAAATTAATCCAAAAATTGGTAGGGATACAATTTTTGGTATGGGAAATCAAAAAATGATGGTCCCAAAACTTGAAAACAATAGAAAAAAGGGTAAAATCCCCCAAATTGGGTCACAACCCTCAAAATTAAAAGTTGTTAGATTAGCCTGAAATTTGGTATGGTTACTAATTTAGGTACGGGAAATCAGAAAATGACAGTCCCAAATTCTAAAAATAAACATACAAACAGACAGACTGTCCCGCCCCCTCAAAGTGAACCCCACCTCTGAAAATTAAAGGTTATCGGATTAACCTGAAAATTGGCACAGGTACTAAAACCAATACGGGGAATCTAAAAATGACGGTCCCGATGTCTTAAAATAGACGGACAAACAGACAGACAGCCCCACCCTTCAAAAATAAAAAATGTCGGATTAAGTTGAAATTTAGTACAGATACTAAAACCGATACGGGGAGTTCAAGAAAAACGGTCCCAAAATCTAAAAACAATGGAAAGGGACCACACCTAGCACCCCACACTTTAAATTAAAAATCATCAGACTGAGCTGAAAAACGCTGAGTTGTTGGCCCACTTTTGGTGGCCCACTTTGGGCCACCACTCACATCATCAGAATATAAAAGGAAATTCCTGCGTACTTTCTATTGTTTAAGATCACCGATCTGACTCGCTTACTATTCATTGTTATCTGACAGCCTTTGATGTCGAGGGGCGTGGTTCCCATTGTTTTTAAATTTTGAGACCTTCATTTTTGGATTCTCCACAACAGTTTAAGTATCCTTACTGCTTTTCACCTTAACCAGAGAACATTTATTTTTGGGCGCCTGGGCTCGATTTTAGGGGTCAGTACTCCATTATCTCATTGTTTTCAAGTGTTAGGGCCATTTTTTCTGGATTCCTCATACCTAATATGGTATCTGTACCAATTTTCAGCCTAATCCAACGACTTTAATTTTTGGGTGCCTGAGGACAATTTGGGGGTTATTAGCCTATTTTCCCATTATTTTCAGATTTTAAGACCATTATTTTTGAAGTCCTCGTACTTGAATTAGTAACTGTACCAAATTTCACGTTAATCTGACAGCTTTCAATTTTCAGGGGTGGGGGTCACTTTGAAGGGGTTGGGCAGTCTGTCTGTCAGTCGGTTGGTGACGCCATTGTTATAAACGTGTTTTCTAACCCTTACCCTGTTCCTAACCTTAATCCTTCCTGACCTTGTTTGGGGTTGGTTGTGGTGGGTGAGTTTAAGACCCTCAAAAAATCACACTACTTTAATCCACTATTTGGTGACCTATTTTAGAAAATTATGTTTGTGGTGGCTCAAAGTGACCCACCAAAGTGAGCCACCAGCAATTTTCAGTTTGGTTTCATTACATTTGGTGGCCCATTTAGTGACCCATTTGGTGGCCCATTATAAAAATGATGTGAGTGGTGGCCAAAAGTGGGCTTATTAGTTGTTAAGTTTGTAACGTTATGGTCACGTGGTCTAAGTTATAAGGTTGTGACGTCATGGTTGCAAGAGTAGTGACGTCATTTCAGTTTGGTTTGGAGGGTCCCCGGTTGTTTGCTACTATTTCCTCTACTTTAATCATGTTAAGTTGGACATTTAGGTGTGTGGGATCATTCTGGTATATAAAAGTTAAAAATTTAAAGATTCTATTCAATATACAAAGGAATCACATTCGTTTTTAAGCATCGGAGATGAAGATAATCATAATCAATGCCTTATATATCGATTGTGCATTTAACTCGCGATTTCTCATCGTCAAACCCGTTTTTATCGACTATTCCTTTATTATCTTTCCTTCAGGATTCCATACAAAGATTATTTTAATAAAGTATAAATGCCCCAGATTCCAGATATCGAGCTGTAAAAATTATTTTTTAAAAGTCTTTATGGTACCAATTTTTTATACCAGTTTTAACTACTTAAAGAAAGTTGTGCGTATTTGGGGTACATATGCTTGTATAGGTACTGGGTCGAGATTGAAATTAAATTTTACTTTTACATAATATATACAATTTGTCGTATATTTTTACAGGTATCAGTGACCCAAAATGCATTGCAGTCACAACCGACGGGAAATTATTGATAACCGATCGAGAAAACTGTCGTTTGATCATATGCGATGTGAAAGAAAAACAAGTCCATCACGTGTCAGGCATCACCAATGGCAACGATAAGCAAATCAAATTTCATCACGTACATGGGGTGTTTGTTGATGGAACGGATAAGATCATGGTGACAGATACAGAAATGAATTCGGTGTTTCTATTCTGAAGGATTAAACCTAGAAGCAAAAAAAGAGCAAAAATCCAAAATTTCAGCTAAGACCTGTAGGTCTACCGCGGGAAGGTCATTTTTATGCATTTTGGTAAATAAAAACTGGTTTATTAAGCTTGGAGTTGTTCGCATTATCAATTACAACAAGTTTGGTAAAGTGTTTATAGTCATTTGAAAAACGTTTATATCATATTAGATTGATTAAGGATTCAGATGATTTTCGAACGAAAAGTTCTACTAACGGGATGGATCAATATTTATGACACATACAACATTTAACATTTAATGGAATCCATTGCCGAATTTAACGCACTGCAAGGGACCACTTGTGGCGGACATTATTTCAGTGATTGTTTTGATTAAATTACGGGGATCCAGGATGGATCAAACGGTCGCTTCGATGAGAAACCTGCAACCTAACCACTGATCCAATGCGCCGACAATTCATATCTACTATGTATCTTAGAAATCATACATATTCACATACATATTATTTTTTAATATTATTTAGATTGTCACTGATTTTTTATCTTTGGTTAAGTTCTTGTCTAGTGAGATATACTGTGTTCATGAAGTCAATAATTTTATCATAGTCTCGTTTGTTGTCACTTTCTAGAATAATACTTTGAATGTTATTATTAGAAATGTTTTCCATCATTTTACATTTTGTGCTGTCAAAAAAGTTTTTGTCGTTACACTTAAGTTCAAGCATGTTAAATTTAAGTTTAAGGATGACATTTAATTTTTCAATTGAATATTGATCAAAGTACGTTTTGCGATTGAAGTTATTGAAGAATCTGAGTTTAGTTTTCTCTAATGCTGCTTACTTTATTAAGTCATCGAGAAAAAATTTAATTTTGGCTTTCATTATCTTCTTAATTTGATCTTTAGACATTACTCGTACTGAGTCAATATTAACTCTATTCTTCATTGGCTTTTTTATGTACGTTAAAGCCATGGGATGGTCAAAACTACTCCCAGTCTAACTTCTGTAAAAATCATGATGAGGTGATGATTGTTGGTAAACAAGTCAACATTTATGTCTAGTTTAAGAAAATTAAAAAAAAATTGGAAATCTGATAAATTTTAACTGGCGTCAACATTCTTTTGCCAATTTTTCAGAAAATTTTGACCAAAAAGTGCCAAATTTCAAACAGCCGTAACGTATGTTCAGATGATCCAAAATTTTAGGAAAATACCTCTTCTGTTATCCATTTCTTTTCTGGATTTTTTCCCTTTATATGCTCTTTAGTCATTCTTTGCCATAGGTCAGTGCATAAACATTTTTCATGTATTTCATTAAAGAATATAGTAATATAGTAATATAGTAATATAGTAATATAGTAATATAGTAATATAATAATAATAAAGTAATATAGTAATATAGTAATATTGTAATATAGTAATATAGTAATATATTAATATAGTAATATATTAATAATAAAGTAATATAGTAATATAGTAATATAGTAATATAGTAAAATAGTATCATGTCAGACACATTTTTTGCCCCAGATTCCAGATATCGAGCTGTAAAAATTATTTTTTAAAAGTCTTTATGGTACCAATTTTTTATACCAGTTT
>JAUKPT010005346.1:0-10485 GCA_032273505.1 Nanomia bijuga | reverse complement strand
GACCTACAAATCACCAGAATGAAAGAATATATTTGATATCTAGTATTCTTAAAAAAAACGATAAAAATCTGCACAGGAAGTAGATGTAATAAGGTCTAATCCCCCGTTTTGGGGCTTAAATTGAACAAAAAGTAGCATATTTCAATTAAAAATCATTATTTATATGCAGAAAAGGCATTTATATTTGATAAAATTGAATTTTAATATTAGATTGGGATATATGGGGCATATTTGACAACAATAAAAATTTCTTCAGGGCATTGTTAGGGCCTAAAATTTCCTGTTTTAGACTCTAAAAGATAAGAGATTCAAATAACATTTAGAAAATGTTTTTCCTGTTTGAATCTGTCACATCAAGCAAAGTTTTCTTCTAGTTACAAGTTGTGTTAGTACCTCGTGGTCATGTTTCAAGTGAAATATTTCTGTGACGAAAGTATATATATACAAGGATTCGGTACCGGCTAATCCGGAACCGATAAGTAATAATAAATAAAGTACAAACAACCCCCCTTATTGTATGGAGAAAGTATGTAAAGTGTATGTGTACTTAACAGAATTAATAAATGTTTAACAGGTCAAATATTCCATATTAGAACATACCACAACATGAATCATTGTTCAACGTATATGCCATACAAAACCATCTGCAAAAGAAATCTATTTTCAACGTATATTCATACCAGAACATAATAATGAATGTAATTCAGTGTTTATACTGCCCAATCAAAAACGAAATTCACAACCATGGAATAATTAACACTGTGATAGTAACGGTAGAAGCATTACTTCAAGAATGGCTTAAAAAGTTACTAGTTCAACAATAATTAATACTCCCATTCTTCATATCTATTAGGGTTCCTACTAATTCTCTGTAGTCTAATGTTCTGAATAGGGGCTTCTGGTTGAACAGGTTCTTCTACATTGTTGTGAACTCTTATGGCTCTGTCAATTGGCTGATAATCTTCAGGAAAACCATATCTTTTTATGACTTTGGTAGGTATGTTGTAATTACAAGGGCGGACAAACCTTCTATTTCTTTTTATTTCACTGCCACTATCTAAGGTTATACTATATCTTCTATAAGGCAATCTTTCTGTGACTATTCCAGGTTGCCATTTCTTGTGAACTCCATATGGTTCAATCATCACCCGATCTCCCACATTTAGTATAGGCAGTTCATTAACATTCTTGTTATATTGCTGAATCACTTTTAACTTTGAGTTGGTTATCCTTGATTTAACATCATCAGCATTTTTTGGTATCAACAAATCTTTCTTTATGGGGTGTATACTTCGCGATTCTCTATCAAAATATCTTTGAGCAGGTGACCAACAGGTTTTGATGGTGTATTTATAAATTCTAAGATTGCTAAATGAGGATCACTGTACTCTTTTTCATATTTCTTCAATATCTGTTTTATCTGCTTAACACCACTTTCAGCCATTCCATTTGAAGCTAGGTAAACAGGGCTACTGGGGTTCCATGTAAATCCATATTTTTGAGCAAATGACCTAAATTCACGAGATCCAAACAATATTAAAAATAATACAAATAATACTAAAAGTTTTCCAAACCAAATAATCTCTTATAATGAAAAGCATCTTTTGCCACACAACATAAGAAACCCCATAAACAAGTCAAGTTCAAAAACTTTTGAAGTTAATCAAGGTTTTTCGAACACCAAACCAAGAAATGATTTTAGCGCTAATACTTTTGATCGTAGAATGGCAACACTTGTATTAAATCAGGAAACAAAGGCTACAAACATCAAAAACTTGCCCAACTACCGATAAACAAAATGTAACTTCAACATTTCATAATTTAAGTCCAAACCAACGAAATAGTTCATCCAAAAATTTGCCCAAATACCAAAAAACAAAAAACACTTTATGACTTTAGTCCAGACCAACGGAATGATTCACCAAAAACATGCCCGAATACCAATAAGCAAAATGTAGCTTAAACAACACTTTATGACCTTAGTCCAGACCAACAGAATAGTTCACCAAAAACTTGCCCAAATGTTAATTATTCATGCTGCAAACAAAGCAGAAATTCCATTTGAAGGTGTAGTTTTACTGAAGTTTTCATTAGATGTTCATGATGAGGGATTCGATGTTCCAGCATTGGTCGCTAAAAAATGAAATTGCAGAACCGATCATTGGTTACAATGTCATTGAAAACTGGGTATTGAATGGTACTGAAGAAGATAGGATGAAACTCAAATCTTGTATAAGCACTAGTCATGACATGGATTTGGGTGCTCTTATTGCTGTTATGCAACAGCAGGCATTGGAACCTGACTTTTTGACTGAAGTCAAAGCTCCAAAGACTATTACTGTTCCAGCTGGATGTAAGGTTGCATTAGAATGTCGTGTTAAGATTCAACCGAATGATGATGAACAAACTGTTCTGTTTGAACCAAAGATACCAGAAGGAGATGATGATTTGGAGTTTAATGATAGTGTCTGTTGTATTAAGAGAGGCAGAACAAATTATACCACAATACAAATTTTTAATACTAGTAACTATGATAAAACACTCTATAAAGGCATGGTAGTTGGTAGCATTCATAGTTTGCAGTCTGTAATTTCAATGATGACAAGAGTACAAAAATCCGGTAAGTAAATGAAGTTGTAGTTAAAAGCACTGCTGCAGTAAATGCTGCTGAAATAGCTCCGGATACTGCAGTAGGCGCTAAATTTGTTCATCCTGATGTTGATTTGTCCCATCTAAATGAGGAGCAACACGTTAAGATGAGAAGAATGCTGTGCAGTGTACATGAGGTTTTTGCTAAATCAGATATTGATATTGGTGATGTGAAGGATTTTAAAATGGAAATCCAGTTAACTGATAATATTCCTATCAAAGAACCTTATCGTAGGATTCCACGTCATTGGTATGACGAGGTGAAGAATACAATCAATGATTTGGTGACAAATGGTTGGATAAAGGAGTCAAATTCTTCATACAGTGCTCCAATAGTGTGTGCCAAAAAGAAAGATGGTGGGTTACGGATGTGTATAGATTACAGAAGGTTAAATAACAAGACAGTAGCAGATGCTCAGCCAATACCTCGTATCCAGGACATTCTTGATAGCTTAGGAGGTAAGAAATGGTTTTCAACAGTAGATATGGCGAAAGCTTACCATCAAGGTTATGTTGCAGATCATCATCGTCATTTCACTGCATTTTCAACTCCTTGGACTTTGTATGAATGGGTGAGGATTCCCTTTGGTCTTAAGAATAGTCCACCAGCATTTCAACGGTTCATCAATCAAACTCTTAGTGACTTGAAAGGTACTATTTGTGAACCATATCTAGATGACGTTCTTGTCCCACGGCAACTTCGGGGTGCTCATTTAGTAATCTCGGGAAAAGACAGCTTTGCGGAAACCGTACCATAGCAACGGCACATAGCAACAAGGCTTGAAATAAAACCATTTGGTAATTCCCTTGTTATTTCACCAGATGACCATCAATTCTTACTTTTTTTACTTATTTTTCCGGGAGCTAAAATGAGACTAGTTCAGAATTCATTTTATAGCTTTAATCTATGACATAAATGTTGATCTAGTTGATCTCAGAAATATTGTTGCAACAATCGAAAACGAAAAAATCAAGAATTAACAACATTAACATTTATTTATTCATGTTCAATTTTTTCCTCGTACCCTTAATTGGTACATGTTTTCTCACTTCGGGGTGAGTTTTTACATGGTGTCTTTTTAAAGTGTGTAACAATTTTCCTACTAGATTTGCTTTCATCCCACAGAAATGGCTGCTTATGCTGGTGAATTCGTGGTGAATGCTTTCGCCTCCTAAGAAGAAAATAAAGTACTTAAGATATTGACATGTGTCAAAGCACTGGAGTGAATGATAAGAAGTTTACTTCATATTCCGCCATCGTTGCTGCATGGGGATGTGAATATATTTGAAATGCGTGATAGCTTCATTCATAAAGACAATAATTTGTGAATTAATCAATAGATTTGATAGATGGTTTGATCTTAATATGGCACTTGAGCCTAATGAAAGAGATGCATGAAATTATTATAAACATTGGTTACCTTGTTCACCGTAAAAGCCGAATCCAACTTTCCATTCTTTGATAAAATCTCTGTTGGTCATCCTTCACGATACGAAGCCAAGAATTGTGTTATTGACGATTCTGAAATAAGAAAGAATAATGTAAGTATTTACTTAATTACAAAGATAATGAATTTTGCAATCATATTTCAGTTCGTCTGGATTGAGTAAAATAAGATATTTCTTTCTCTCAATTAAATGATGCAAAATAGTTCACTTACCTAATGTTGGGATATCAACAACACTCCTAGAATTGTATAAGTTACAGCACTTGGAAAACAGCTCGAAGATTTTGGTGTATTTCGTTGCTGGTTTTTCTGCCAAAGAAATGATCCTCATGCTTTGGCTAAAAGAAATACATGTAAATGTAGCTATGCAGTAGAAATATAAAAGAATCAAAATACTTTGAAGGAAGTGTTGTTAGGCGGCACCATCTTATTTAAGAATCAATTTACAAAAAAAAACTTTGATTTACCTTGTCCCAAGAAATTTGTCCAGTTCTTTTGTTATCTGTCCCCCTCCCTCTAGTTTATTGTTTCTTCTGATGATCTTCAGTTCAAACTGAAATTTAAAAAAAACTGTTAAGTATTGTTAAGTATAGTAAAAAACCGGTGCATGATCTCCATAAATCTATAAAAACAGCAAATTAATTTTGAACCATTTAAAAGTCAAAATACTTTTTATGAAATGTTTCTTAAAGTATTTACTTTTCTTTTGATTTGTTTCTCTACTACATCACTATGAGCATCAAATTTATTTCTTATATTCTCCTTTTCTTCTTCTGTACCATGAATAGCATACCATTGGTAAGTATTGGTACAGGTAGTGAGCTCATCTTTTAGGTTTCTTATGTTGTCTTCCAATGTCAGAATTTTTTGATGGCATTTTCAACATTAAAGACCGTTGAGTTTATAGTATTATATGATCGAGTTGCCTGAACTCACGCTCGAACAGGTCATATAACTTCAGAAAAATTCCCAACGTTAAATGAAGACCTGGTATTACAACCTGAAGTTAAAAAGAAACATGATTATTGATAATGATATTGGCAATAAAAAAGATAAATGACAGATAATAAAACATCATAAAGGTCATACTGAGAATTTGTTACCTACCTGATTGAGGTGAATCTTGAAGAAATAACTATCGATAACATTGTTATATTCTTTTGCTTTATCTAGATCTCCATAACCAATTTGCTGGAAAGCAAGAAGATCTTCTTCAAGCGATTGCAAATTTCTCTTTGTTGCTAATAAGCGTACTTCTTTGGGTTTTTTCATATCCGGACCAGCAATATCACACCATAAACAAGGATGTCGCCCTAATGTAATGATGTATGAATTAATTAAGTTGGTAAATTTGATTTTCTAACCAAATCTCACAAAGATCTTACATGGAAAATGGAATTGAATGAAAGGACAAAAGATGCTTACCACTAGCTCCTGATAATCCGTACATTTCTGCAATATTGTCATAATCTCCAAACATGAATACACGTATTGGTTTACCGCTAAATAATCAAGAACAGTTAATAATATTGATTACAGATTTTATAAAATGAACTGCAACTTCTCTTTGTGTGATTATTTTTTTTAGAGTGATAGTCTCTTAGTTAAATTTTGCTGGCTAACAAATAAAAATTTAGTTGAGATAGTGATAGTTCAATAAAGTAAATATTTTACCGCCATTGCATTAACTGAAGTGATTCAATATCTTCTTTGTATTGTGATAATGCAGTTCGTAGATTAAATTTGGTGTCTTTTGCCTCAAAATAGTTCACAACGATTGTGTTTTCTTTGCTATTAGGAGTCTGCACGTTACAAATTTGAATTGATCGTTTGTAACTTCCTTTGCCATGATCTCCTCCAGATTTGACATGAATTTCATGATTTAAAAAGTATTAATAATCATAAAATTCTCATTTTGCTAGAAAAGATAATTCTAATTAGGCAACATGGTGAATTGCATAGAATATGTAACTTTCCTTGTAAAGGTTTAAAGAAAAAAATACCTTTAATGATTTGGAAATTTTTTCCATTTTTATTCTTTTCCTTCTTCCTATCTTCATCGTTGAACATCATTGACACTTTTTTTCGCAAATGATGTGTTTTCCTTCTAACCACTTTCCCATCACGCATTTTTTTTTCTGATGGTAAACTATAAGATAGGCTTATTGGCAGTTTAATTGAAGTGAAATAACTTTTTTCACTTTTCACTTACCTAAATACTCAAATCAACCTGAAAAGAATAATTTATCATTAGAACTACTTGTAATCAGTAATTTTAAACATCTTACCCTGACCAATCTTTATACTTGTACCAAAAAATATTCAATGTGCCCATCATGTACAAGTCATGTCTAGTGCCTTCTTCTCTTCAAATAAAGTTTTTTTCATATGGGGGAATCCTTTGAAGTTGTACCCATCATATCAAGTACATTTACTTTTCTTTTTCTCTGTGTCGAAGGAGATGGAATTTTGGACCCTTGCTTTCGGGATTTTTTGCAAGAAAAAAGATTAAAACATAATTTTGTATACATAAATATTTTATATTAAATTTTGCATTTTTATTTTTTCATTGTTTTTTTTTTCATTAAACAGAATATTACTTACAGGACAGGATCTCTCTGTTTAACTTCAATAATGTTACTGTTTGAAGAGGTTGAAACAGTCTTGAAACTAGTTGCTAGTTGCTTGTAGTTTTCTTTTTGAGGGTCACAGTTCAATCTGTGATCCTCATGCTCCTCAAAAGTTTTGTAATTTCTGCAGCCAATTTGGCAGGGTACCCTAGAGTAAATGATTTTATTTTTTATTATACTATTATTTATAGTGTTTTTTTTTTGTAAGAATATAATGATATAGTCATATGCAGTATGAGATATTAAACAGAAATGCTGTACCTTATCCGTAAATTTTATATTTGGTTGAAAAATATTTTAATTCATATTTAAATCTGTAGTACGTTTTTAAAGAAGAAATAAAAAAATGCCTGTGTCAATTAGACCTTCTAGATGGCAAGATGTTATAACGTCATCTTGGTGGAAATCTTTCGTACACTTGGGTCATGGTGTTGCCTCGACTGCCCTATCTTTTAGATAAGACTTCAGGCAGCTTCCACAAAAACCATGTTGACAATTTTTTAACACCAAAGGACCCATAATTAGGTTTCTTGCAAATGTGGCATACGCACATTTCAAGTTTTGTATTGGGTCTTAGTGCATCAGGACTCGACAGTTGGGAAAATGGGTGCCACTGATTTGATTTTGGGAGGTTGCTAGTATCCCATTTAACAACCTTTTTGTGACGGTCAGTTGAGATATTCGGTTTTGGTCGTCATCCTAAAATATTGATTCAATATTCTCTAAATATTTGGTCAGAAAATGTACCAAAACCTGTCATAAAATAATGCAAAGAAGAGTTATTCATTGTAATTCATTCATTACCACCATAGAGGATGATAAGTATGTAAATAAAAGTTATGTAGAATAACATTTCCCTCTCCTTTTTTATATATTCCATATATATGACATGTTGTACAATTCACGTAATCGTGATCTGTCCATCCCAGATATTGTTTTGAGGTTTGGGGTACCTAGCCAGCTTTGCTCTTCTTGTCGTGTTTCTCAGCCCCCCTCCAGTTTGGACCAATTGCCTCGCCGTCCAATTTGAAGTCCATTCATCTTGACAATACTTCTTTTAAATGGCCAGTCATGATATGCTTATTTTTTTCACTATCGCCCAAAGCAGCATGATTCTAACGCAGCGACGCGAGTCTCCATTACGCAGCCTAGAATTGCGGAAAAAGTGCAAAAATACCATGAGAACAAATGCTTGTTGACTTAAGAAAAAAAGGTCTATCATATGAAATTACACTCACCTGGTGTAAATACCAAACGTCATAAAGGATTAAACAATAGAAAACAAAGAGAAGAAGAAGAAAGGTACTTCTAACATAGATATGAACTTGAAATTTAATGTGTACAAAGTTTTTGACATAAAGATAACTTGGTAAATCTTTCAGATCATTAACCTAATTATTTTCTATTGTTCTATTGTTTATTTCTTGGCCACAAAACAATAGACAACAATAGGAAAATTTAAAAACGTACTTCAACTATAGATATAAACTTGAAATTTCTTATATACTAAGTTTTTGCTATTAAAATGGTTTTGTAAATCTTTCAGATCATTACCTTAATTATTTTTTATTGTTCTATTGTTTTATTGTTACAAAACAATAGAGAACAAAGAGAAAAAGAGAAAACGTACTTCTAACAGAGATATGAACTTGAAATTTGAAAAGTACAAAGTTTTTGACATAAAGATAACTTGGTAAATCTTTCAGATCATTAATCTAATTATTTTTTTTTGTTTTATTGTTTTATTGTCAACGAACAATAGAAACTTAAAAGACAAATCAAAAACAAACCTCTCAAATAGATTTAAAGTAATAAACCTTTGACATTATGATAATTGGGAAGAACTGAAGCTATAAATCAAATGAATTTTGTTATTATTTTGCATTTTTAGACAAAAATGAAAAACAGAAATAGAACAAAAAATGTAAAAACAAACGTAAATATAATGTACTCTTATTAGCAGCACTTTCTTCGACATTTACAAATTGGCAAACATTGTAAATTGTTTTTCTTGCATGAACAACTATTTTTACAGATTTTACGACAACCACATTTTTTGAAAGCCTTCTTAGATATCACTATAGAGTTATTCGTAATCCATTGTGTAATAAATCTCCAGCCCCATCGTTGAGGTGATTCTGTTGTTATATATGGAATATGGATGTACCTCACACCCAGCCTGATACAAAGGCAGCACGATTTAGGGAGTGCGTTAAAGCATCTTTTGTTGGTGGTAAAGAGCGGATTTCAAAATCTCTTTTATACTTAAACATTTCATAACGAAGAGCATCAATAGAATCTACTTTAACTGAACTATCATAAACATCAATGACAAAATTTTCAATTTCATGTATGACATTTTCTTCTAGCGGCAAATGTGGCATACTGCTTAACAACTTAAATGTTCGTGAATTTTTTTTGTTATCAACCCATACATCCCACCATTTACAATTGCCAACTTTGTAAAAACTTGATGTGTAGTCGCAACCTGCAAAAGAGTAAAAGAATAATATTTCATTGCACTTTTCTTCACCAATATGCTGGGAAATGGCGTTAACTGAAAAATCTTGTGTATATTTTCCAACACCACATCGAGCAATGATATTAACATCCCTGTTTTTCTGAAGTATAACAGGCATATAAGCAATTAATAAAACGAATACATCAGTATCAACGCTACGAATAATAATGTTCGTCAAACCTAAGTCAACACAACTCAGCACATGTAAAATAATTCAAGTATCAGCTTCAATGTGTGAACAGTCAGGCATTTTGATTCCCATACTTGAGAAGGAGAGCTAAAGTTTTATAATTAAGAAAATGATAGCATAAAAATAATGACACATGGCCTTCGAAGCGGAAGATTATAGATTATTAACGCCTGCTAGAATAACGTCAATGCCAATGGCCATTTTACAGCTCTATATTTAAGTGTTAATAATTAATATTATTGCATACTCATAAAAAAAATGAAGATACTACACAGAAGTTAGTAAGATAATGTTGCTGGTTCGCATAGAAGAAACCTCTTTTCTTTAAGTAAACTTTTAGATTATACTGTTTTTTTAGTTATTTTTCTGTCTCTTCAATCAGAAAAATATACAGGATCATGCATCACTTTCCTTCCACTCCTGTGCCAATAAAGAATCATACTTTTTTTTTTTAGAATACTTGACAAAATGGTTTCCTTTTCTCCAAATTGTCCATTATTTTCTATGACAAACAACAATGGAGCAATCATACCGCTAATGAGACCAGCGGCTCAGTGAGTTGAAGTGTCATGACAGGTAACTATGTCCAATGTTTTGGGTCATTTTAGGTATGATGATTACAAATATAACTGGTAATCCATGTGAATAAGAAGCTTTCTGCCATTAATAGCCTTAATTTGAATTTTGATCCATTTTGGTCCATTTTAATAAAAATTGTATTTTCAAAATGTTCAATTCTAAAATAAGATAAGATAAGATATAAGATAAGATAAATCTTTTCCCCAGTAAATAAATGTACATAATGTCGTAAAAAAATTGGTGGTGATGATAATAAGAAAATTCATAAATCACTTTACTATTATCACAGTCCTCTCATTAAGAATTTAGGCAGGGGCGCGATAAAATCGCGCCCCTTAACGATGATATATCCAATCAAGGTGCGCGATTTTTACCCATATTTTTTCTTATGTTTCTCTCACTTTAGATAATTTACAGTAACTTCCAAGAAATTTAATCGATTATTGATATAATGCATATATTTTTACT
>JAUKPT010005345.1:0-10485 GCA_032273505.1 Nanomia bijuga | reverse complement strand
AAACATGTTTTCAAACTAATAATATGCTTGCCTGGTTATTCGACTGTGTATCCCACCATTTAATATATATATATATACTCCTAATTCAACCTAAAGGCGACAGGCTTCAAAACCAAGCGTTATGGCGACTTTAGTAAAAAATGTTTTTTTTTGAAAAAATCGACACTTTATGAGAAATAGAGATTATAACAGACTTAAAACCCTACAGTGTCCAGGTTTCTGACGTAAAGATTGCAATACTCAGACAAAAATAAAAAATCCAGTCGCCTTAACGCAAATTGTATATATTCCTGTCACCCTATGGAACTTTACTACAACAAATCAACTATAGGGTGACAAATTTATATGTCCCCTTAACTATAAAATCACGAAATTCAATTTTTCCATTTGCTTTATATTTGGATTTAGCTTATGCCAGAGATTTTGAGTGCCGTTGTTAACATTCTTCTCCAGTCAAGTGCAAGCATAGCGGAGCTGAATGTATTTGGCATTATAACACTATTCAGCATTGTTTAAGTGCCTTCAAATACCAATCAGAGTTATAGATGTTATCAGTAGTTTCAAAGCTAACTGTTGTGGTCTTTAAAAAAGGATGAGCAAATTTTTTTTTTAAGTGAATCATGTACCAACAAGGTAGACAATGCTGGACACAAGCAAATAAAAAGACATTTCATATGTCAACATTTAAGGATACAAAAAAAGAAAAAATCCAAAAGCTCTGAATTAATATCTTTTATCTGTTAATTAAGATTAACTGCTTTACATATGTTCAAAATGATAAATAACATTAACAAAAACTAAACTTGTTATACAAAGCCCAGGAAAGACTGGTTTTATAAAGCAAACTTAGAAAAAAGAAAACATAGCGTGTTTCTGGTGATAAGTCTTAACGCGCAAAGCGCCTTGAATGGGAAGATTTTTGTTCTTGAAGCTCGGGCCTAAGGTGCGCTTTAGTGGAAACTAGCCTCATGTATCGACTGTTAACTGTAACCATTGCTATCTCAAGTTAGAACCCCCTTGCTTACCGACTATATTTCAATTTTTAAGTTCTATTGGTACTTAGACCACTAACCCTTCAGAACCTAATGTTACCTCATATTCAAAGTACTTTCCGTAAGTCGTGGCAATAATTCTAGGTTTTTTCGTAACCCCATCTATCATTTGTTAAGAATGGAACTATTGAAAAGTGCTTCTGATATAGTATTTAATCGGAGAAACTTTAGCGAGAGAAACTCTCGGGAATCTTGCGAATTTTTTCCTTCTTCGCGAAAGTTTATCTCGCGAAAAATTTAAAATCACTAATTCGCTAAAGTCAATCTCGCAAAATCTTACTATTCTTTTCAATTCGCCAACGATATAAATTATTTGTGCAAATATAGTCAATTTTCTGCATTTAAAATCCCTTTGCATTCTAGAAAATGTCTCAAATTGTTCAAAAAAATTCCTCAATTGCGAAAGTTTCTCACAAAACTTCACGCGTTTTCCAACTTGCGAAAGTTTATCCAAAAAATTTCGCGAATTTTGGACCCCGCGAAAGTTTCTCCAATTAAAATATATCAGTGAATGCACTAAAACCTTACGATCTCACAACATTTCATTTCTTCTTCCACTATTTTTAAAAAGTAGTTTTTCCCAAATTTGTCTATTCATATCTTTACTAAGTGGTGTGATATTTCATTATCCAGGGTGTAATAGCAAAATTTATCAATAATGATTAAAGATTCCTGCACATATTTTCGTGTAAGAAGCAATTCAAAACACATTTGCACCTACGAGATAAGTACGTCTGCAAGCTAAAATTTGGTCCAGACCTTCAAAAAGAATAGTGTCAAAAAAAAACTATATTGGACGACATTATGAAACCTCATTTCAAATGGGACCTAGAATGTGATTTGATAAAAATTAATAAAGGTCCTATAAGAGTGGTGAAAATAGGTTCTTATATTAGTATGTGGTGTAATAAATGTTTTATTTCTAGGTTTAAAATGATTCTAGTGTTAAAATTGGGATCTCATAGTTGTACAACCAGGAGGGGGGATCGATACTAAACTTTAGGACCCAGGGTTGGGTGGTGGTGTGAATTAGTAATTTTTTAGAATGGGATTTTTAGGTTGGTATCGATACCAAATTTGAGGGTGTCAGTCAAAATTTGAAAAGTTTCAACTTTTATTTTGGTATCAAGATTAGTATTATAACAAAAATATTACATTTTACAGTATTTTATTCTATTTATCTGCTTAAAAATACGATAAGTAAGAATTTTTTTGTTCTTGAATCCATTTGATAAGTAGAGAACTAAAATTTAAGTTATCAAATGTCCAAACAAAATACCATCTTTTTGAAAATAAATGACTAATTGTAGGTGTGGAATAAGATACTATGTATAAGTTTTCTAATATTGACCCTCCCAGACAATATATCCAATCAAATTTTTCATACTTAAAAAGGTAGAGAGAAATTGAATAAATTAGTCAGACATTTAAGGTGGTTATTTCTGGTCTTTGATTTCCTAAGTCCTTTATTGACTTCGTTAAATAGACCAGAACCTCTCTGATTGTTTTGAATAGGAATAGTGATAAAAGAAAATTGTAGCAAGTAGATGCTTTTATAGTCTGTTCCAAAAATATAGACAGTGAATTTTGTAATGCGCATAACTTCGTCAATTTTTATTCGATTTAGTTGATTTTTACACAGATTGTAGATATTAAGGAGCACTTTAAGATGATATAATTATTTTTGAAAATGAAGAAGAATTGCGCTCAAAAAAAGAAAAAGAAAAAAAGCAACTTCTTTATTTTGCATAAAAACCGCAAAAATGTTATATCACGTTCAAGAACTATCTTAGCTGATCTCAAAAATGTATTCATTTTTATTTCATCATGATTCGTTATGAAGTTACAGTGTTTTGTGATCCCTAGTCAGGCCAAAATATGCCCTAAATTCGTCAAAAACCATCATATTTTGGTTTGACTAGGGGTCACTAAACACCCCGTAACTTCGTAACGAATCAAGATAAAATAAAAATGAATACATTTTTGAGATCAACTAAGATAGCTCTTTTACGTGATGTAACTTTTTTGCGATCTTTAGGCGAATTTAAGAAGTTGCTTTTTTTCTTTTTCATTTTCTGAGCGCAATTCTTCTTCATTTCCAAAAATAATTATATCATTTCAAAGTGCTCTTTAACATCTACAACCTGTGTGAAAATCATCTAAATCGAATAAAAATTGACGAAGTTATGCGCAGTACAAAATTCACTGTCTATATTTTTGGAACAGACTATAGCACGGGTTATAGATTGTACCAAAACCCAGGATGGTATACCAAAATTTAAGATTGTCTTTTTCAAGTTGGTATTGATACCAAATTGGTGGTGGTGTAAAAAAATGTAAAAAATTTAGCTGAAATCAGATTGGTCCTAAGTGGGTTGGTATTTTGAAGCGATGAATCACCTTTAACATTCAAAATATGTGGAATATTAGCACAATTTACTCCCGTTAAATGGTACTCTAAGGTCCCGAATAGTAGGGGGGGGTCTGAATAAACAGAGGGGTTAAAAATATTTGAAAATTTCCTTTTACCTGATTCCATAAACTTTGAAGGGGGAAATCAAGGGTAATTAAATGGAAATTAAACACAAAATAACAAGATTTGTTGTTTGAAAACAAAATTCGAACGTTCGAAACAGATAAAGCCTGACTTACACTTAAACTCAATAAAAAAGAAACTGGAAAAATAATAAGGTCCTAATAAGAACGGGGGGTCCGAAAAATTTTCGAAAATTAATAAGCGGGGGGGGGGCGTTTATTTGGGACCTTAGAGTACCTCAACGGGGACAAAAAAATGGCATTACTGAGCAGAAGTACTACTTAAACGGAGGAAAATGGCTTAAGGATTTCTGAAGGGACCATAAGAAAGTGGTACTACTTATAGCAGAAGTACTAGATATCAGGAGTACTACTTCATTCAAATTGTCCACCATGGTTGGAGAAATTCTTTTAATGTTAGTGAGCTTAAATGTCTGAATTGACATTCAAATTGACAATAATAATAGAAAAATATCTTTTTACTGTCAAGATTTTTAAAAGTGGCAAGAATTTTCCCAATGTCCAAAAGATATCCATTCTGGCAAATTATACTGTAATAAGAAGAAAGGTCTGGACCAAATTTCAACTAGTACACATTTTTTCCTACAAATGGTTCTTTTAGAACCAAATCTTTCCTTCTATAAAATCAATTAAACTAGAACGAAAGACACATGATTCCTCTAAACTGATAGATTGAGTTTCTTCTTCATCATAATCGTTTTCTTTTTTCTTTTTAATCGATCGTTTATTATTCTTGTTCGAACCGCTTTAACTTCAACGCCCATTTCTGTAGCAAATGATTCCATTTCCTTTCGTGTAGGATATCCCTTATCTTGTTTCGTGTAGGCTTCGAATCTTGCTTCAAATTTCTCTATTTGCATAGCATTCCATTGAGTGTATGACCTTCTTGAGTTGTCGATTGGTTCTAAAAGAAAAATATTCAATAAGTAAAACTTAACCAAACTTTATGATTTGGTGAATTTTTAAAACAGTATCCTGTATCCAGTATCTCATGACAAAAGAAGCAAATAAACTATTACTTAGTAATTAACTATTCAGTAATTACAATTCAGAATTACAGGTATGGCATAAACAGATCAAGATAAAAATCCAGAATATCCAGACAATTTCTATCAAAGTACACATTTATCCATACAAAAAATCATGAATTTGAAAAATGACGTAATTAGTGGATGACCATTATTTGTTATATTGATAATTCTAAAACTAGTAGTAACAATAGTAACAATTGTCATCCAATTTTTAACAAATTTCCTTCTTTTTCACTCAATTGTTAATGAATCAAAGATTACGTGATTTAGTGTTGAGATAAAGGGCTTTTTGCTAACCCCATATAATCTAGAAATATTTCGGTGACATATTGGGCCCTATCTTCAGCAGGGTATGATTACACGTACAAATGGAGTATTACAAACTAGGTCTTTCGTAACAACTAGACTTTTTTAAGCTTCTATGGTTAGGTATTTTTAATGGTTACCCTCCCCTGAGAAGAAAGCAGGACTTTGTAGGTGCTCAAGGCAAAGATTGGTAAATCATTAATCAGGCGTTCATTATTTCTATATGAAGGATCGTGATAGTGGTAGCTAGATACTTAAAAAACAAATCAACTTACCAATGAGAGTCAATTGACGATTACAACCTAAACAAATGAAAATAGTTATTACTTGTCACCTTAACAACTTGCTAATTTGCTGTCTGACACCGTACTTAAGTTACTTTCACATAATCAGTTGCTTTTTTTAATCAATAGCACTATAAAATGTTTATAAGTAATTCTATTTCACATAGGGATCAAAATCCCTTTCTAGACGAAAAGTTTTCTTGAAAAGGGATTCAAATTTGGGATTCTTGACAGTTGAAACATCTAAGCCCAACTCGAAGTAGGAGATATTGAAATTCTTTCATTTTCTCTATCTAGGAAATGGGGGAGAAAGCAGCTTCAGGATGGAAAAGAATAACTTATACCTAGAGTTATGATAATTTAACAGTTTTCTACTTCAAAAGTATAATATTTTCCACAGTTTCAGGTATTCCATCAGATTTGAGATGTTTTCTGCCGAACTTTCTTACTCTGCACAAAAATGTTAAGGAAAAAAAAAGGATCATGGAATGCTGAGTGTGGGGAAAGAAACAGATTATTGACTCTTGCATTTTCTTATAATACAGAAAATCAGGCACTAATTAAATGTTGATGTTAAAGAAAACAGTTACACCTGAATTACATAGATCAAAGGAATAGAATGTATTTTCATCGCCAATTGCAGATTACCTACCATTCGAATTATTGAACAACTGGTAGTTTTCATCTTCGTCATTTGGAGTATAATCTGGATCATCTTCATCTCTTCTATGTTCAATCAATCTTTCTTTTCTCTTTAACTGAGAGTCTTCATCTTTGTTTTTATCTACAAAAAACATTCAAAAAGGGAATTCAAGATATATCCAGTTACGTGCTATCAAACCTGAAAAGAAATCATACAGGCATCTTTGGTTAAGACTATCTGATAAGATATTTCATGAAAATAGATTACAGGCCTATTTTTTTCCTTCTTTAAACCTAATCTTGGTAGTAATATCTGAATTAATACCATAGTAATATTTAAGCCTATTAACTCTGGTTATGTAAAAACAAGAATATTAACCTTGAGATATTTCAATATTATATTCGGAATCAAGTGTGTACTTAACCCCCCTATTAATCCATCACATTTTCCAGCAAATTTATTCATTAGCCAGATTTTCTTAACATTACCTGTCCTGAATATGATAAAGAGATACTATAGTACATAGATCTATAAAAGTATATGAATGTTATACAAAGAGATTCATATAGATACAGGGGACATTTGCAGGACATTTAGCTGCATTAGTCTAAGGAAAAACTTACAAAACAATTGACTACTGCAAAATACAAGAAAAACTGGACGTACATGGATGAATTTAAGGACCAACCTTCAGTCTGTTGGTCCAAAAATGATTATTTTTTCAAAAAAGGATGACAAGATCAAAATGATCATGCAATTAGTTAACAGTGCTTATTTAATACAAGAACTTACTAATTGAGATTGATGATATTCCAGCATATTTTGATAAATGTTCGGCAGCAGGTGGCGTCGCAACTAAACAACTTTCTGATGTTCTAATCAGTCTCTTTTTTGAAGTGTCACCTGAAAAGAATAGATGGGCATCACACTCAACTTAAATAATCAGAAACAGGTACATTTAGTATGTGAGCCCTTAGCTGATTTTGAATTTCATATATCAATTGTTAGAATAGATCATAATAATAAGTTTATTAGGCCTATTACTACTATGTTCGTGCTGGAATAACAGAAAAACCATTTTTGGTTATGAAAGACTTCGAAAAAGTTATAAGTCATGAGTTAATGCATGCAACAGCAATAGAACTTAATTAGTCATAAAAATTTGAAGACCCTGAAGAAATGAGTTTGTGCAAGAAATTACCTCTTATTTGCTGTAATCGCTGACCTGTCGATCGGATCTGCTGTGTACCTGAAGCAATTTGGTAAACGTTTTCATTAACAGATTTTGAGTGACCGAAGTGCTTATATGCTAGTTCTTTTTCTTTTTCAGATAGATCCATCGCAGCAAGGAGTGAGGCAACTCTATGGCGGTTTTTTGTTGCATTAAGCACACCTTTTAAGCCAACAGCATCCAAACAATCATTAATACAATGCCATCCACTTGCATGAACATTACTTCCCTTCGTACATGCAAACACGTATTTGTTTGACACAGATACTCCAGCATTTTTTCGAATTTCTTTGTTTGTCAAATACAGAAGTGCTTTAAGAGTTTCAGCAGGAAAAATTACTGGTACAAGGTGGTGGCTTCCTTTTCCTGTTTGGTATGTAATCAACATTGACTCGTCATACTCTGGAACCTCCATGTCGCTCTCATTACTTCTTTTCTCCTGCCACTCATCATCCAATGCTTCCTGCCACTGATTCAGCATAAGCCTAACTGGTTCTCCACCTCTACGGCCATTGAAAATTATAATTGCAGTTGCTGTGGCATTTCTAACAGTTGTGTAGTTGATTGTCATAGGAAATTGCATGGAGTCAATATTCATTACTGAATTACAGTAAGCAACAAGTTTATCAACATCTTCCTCTTTGGGTAATTGATTTGGTTTACGAGTTTGTACATTCTTACGATAAGTCACATCGTATAAAGCATCCCCAAACATTTCTTCTTCAAAAAGTTTTAAAACTTGAAGGAAATCAGCTATTTTTTTTGATTGTGACTCGTTGTTTAGTACCAAGAAGTATCCAATAAGATATTTGCCAATGAGTTTTAGGAGATTTAGGATACTCATCTTTAGCCCACTTTTTAAATCGGTCACACTATCATCATGGTCAACATCTTTTGGGTCTGACACTTTTTCGCAGAGGCAATTGATGCACTCACTTAAAATGAAAATTGTTTCGCGCCGAAACATGTCAGCAGCATTGTTTAACGGATCATCAACTAAAACGACAGACTGTTCAGAATATCTTTTTTTGAACAGAAGATACAACCGAGCAGTAAGTCTCATTCTGCTACGAACTGTCTTCTTTGATTCAACAATCTTGTCTTTTTTTCGACGTAGACCATAATGCGATCTTTTCCCAATCATCAATATAATTTGGTCACTCTTAATCATATCACTGACTTCATCTATGCGAAGTGTAGATAATAGTTCTTGGAAATCTTTTGGTAAAGCTTGAATCATTTCATAATTGTTTATTGAAACAGTTGTCAATACAAGACTTCCATTTCGATTCCCAGAACAAACAAATTGATGGCGAGCTCTGTAACCCTCCGCAATGAATTTGTTACAACCTGAACACATAACAGGCAGTTCTTGCTTATTCAAAGATTTCAAATCTCGACGACTTCTCATAAATTCATTGCCACCAGATTCTAACTGTGCTAAATTAAAAAGTTTGATTCCTTCTAATCTAAAACTTTCTATACAAGCATCTTTTTCTTTTTTCCCTAATTCCAGAATAGGTGCTACCTTGGGATGATCCTTATGTTGTCCTAAGATGTGGCGATTAAGTCTAGTTTGAAGCTTGTTTCCAGGGCAGAAAATACAAGGGCGCAGAGGCTTAGCATATTTCAGTTTCTTTTCAGTCACGTTCTCATCTTGTTTTTCCAGGTTGTTGATCTCATTTTCTTTATCAGAGTGTATGTCGTAAGTGTGATCTTTTATCGTGTTTTGAGTAAAATTCGATTCATCTTCCATCTCCAATCGCCGAGGCTTAGCATATTTCAGTTTCTTTTCAGTCACTTTCTCATCTTCTTTTTCCAGGTTGTTGATCTCATTTTCCTTATCAGAGTGTATGTCGTAAGTGTGATCTATCATGTTTTGAGTAAAATTCGATTCATCTTCTATCTCCAATCGCCGAGGCTTAGCATATTTCAGTTTCTTATCAGTCACTTTCTCATCTTGTTTTTCCAGGTTGTTGATCTCATTTTCCTTATCAGAGTGTATGTCATAAGTGTGATCTTCTATCATGTTTTGAGTAAAATTCGATTCATCTTCCATCTCCATTCGATCATCTTCCAAAAAATTCAGATCTTTTATTTTCAACACACCATCCTTCATGACTTGATCCTTCATATCTAACCTTAGTGTAGACCTTTCATCAACTGAATATATCTGGAAATCAATTTCTTTTGGCTTCACATATGGAGATCGCTTAAATGAATTTTTATCATGTGAGCCATACCAGGCCTGACCTGTTACAGATACATCAAAATTTGGCAGTATGGAATTGCCATCATCAGAGTCAGTGTCAGAAAACACAATTTCAACTGATGTTTGCTTTAAAACAGGCTTAGAAGATGAACGTAATATGGGCTCAATAACAGGATATACTATTTCTGGTTGTTCGAACAGTTCTTGCTGCTCATTAAGACATAACTCATCTTTCTTGTAGTTATAATAACCAAATAGAGATGACTGTTTCATAACAAGCCCCGTCTCAACAACTGAAGTATCTTCTTTCTGATACACACTTGACTCTCTAGATACTTCTCTTCCAAACTGCAAGCTCTTTTCCTGAAAAATTAAGGTATATCTTTAGGTATATTTCTATATTCATTTTTAGTTTTAAGTTGGTTACAACAAAACTAGGGCTTATCAAAATGAACCAAGATAATTTGCACTAAATAAAAAATCATCAAGAAAACTTAGTAGAAATTCAGAATCTACAACAAGGAGCAATTAATCATCTTGTTCCCAAAATATGGAGACTAATCTTTAGATGACAAAAAACCCTGTTAATACAAAGAATGTATTGCTCCTTTATGTTCATTTTCCTTCTATATCCCTTTTCAGGCGAGAAATGGTATTCTTGGGATTAGGGAGGATTTTTTGAGGCTGGCTTAGTCACTTTATCAAGAAAAACAATACCAAAAGATATAAATTAGTTATTTGCCATAAGAGCCTTATTATTATTAAAAGAAGTAGGAACACTTATTTTTGATACATATTTGATATTTTTATTACAAATTAGAAGAAGTACTTATCGTGTTCATTTTTTTTCTACGAAATATATTCTTCTTCTTGTTGTTCTTGAAGTACAATATTATTCTTGATATATGACTTACAAATCTAATATTTTTTTTCTATTCATGTGTCTTTATCTATGATCAAGGAACCGATCATTCATGATTTAATTTACTGCTTTTTAAAATAGTATAAGACTAAGCACTGTAGGAATAAATATGGTGAAAAGCTTCTGAATTTTAATTTACCTGTTTGTTTACCTATATTAGCCTTGTGACTGTGATTCTTTGCTATTCTATTCTAAAGTTACTGTATTAGAAACATTCTAGAAAGAAATTGAGTTTGAACTTAAAATGT
>JAUKPT010005344.1:0-10488 GCA_032273505.1 Nanomia bijuga | reverse complement strand
ATTAAGACAAGTGGACTTCGAAAATTATACTAGAATGAGTAGGGAACAGTGTATTCAATATAGTTGCATAAAACAATGGCTATACTGGTGAATAGGAATCTTAGAACATATGGGTTCAAAAAAAAAAATCTTCTATAGTAAAGAAATTGAAATCAAAACAAAAAGGTTGAAAAGCGAATTGAAAGCTGGTCAATTTCTAATAAAAAACTGACATCTAAATGTGTAGAATAATAAAGTTCAAACTTTTGAAGTCCGTAAACTATTTAATTTCACCTTGTTAATTTCAGTATATTCCTTGGTTTTATTATGAAGACCTTAGTCTTTTAGTAATAAATGATCAATATCAAATTTGTTTTCCAACGATGTATACCCTTTGATTTGTGACAAATTGAATCTTTTTCACTATGGTGGAGAGGTATTTTCTTTTTTGGGATTTGTGCTACTATTTCAAAATGTTCAAGAGTGCCAAAGTGCATAACATTTTATGTGGCACACAAAACAGGAATTACTGGCACATATCCCAGGCTAGACCAAAAGAATGTACGAGCATGTTTGGAGTGGGATCTTTTTTGAATTTACATGTACCAGAGTTTTTCTAATGATATACTCCTCGATTTTTTAAAAGATAGATTCTTAATCAATCATTTCTATTCCAGTGCCTAAATGACATGCTTTTTATGATTTAAAGTGCATCTTTTACACTTTTACTTCAAGATTTACTACACAGTTTGATTAAATGAAGGTATATTTTGACCTACTTAACATATAAGTTGACTTTTTGTGTTGTTATTTTATTTATCTTTTAGCAGTAAAAGATATTTGTCGATAAATTACTTGTCTTAATATTTCACTCATGTAATCAAGACGTATAGTAAGCACAAAAACATGTCTACTCAATGAATCATCTATCAGTCACGTGATATTATTTGTAACTGTTTGTGAAAATGAAATACTGTGCCAAAAGTATATCTAACCAATCATTGTATTTTGTTACAAAATTCCAGGTAAATTATCTTTGCAATGATGTCTTGAAAAATCCTTGAAATATCAGAAAATATGTTTTGATGTCTATTCTATCCCCAACGCGAAAACTTCAAGTCAAATTTTCTTAACTGAAATAGTATAAAGTTTATTTCTGTCATACTAAGTCTTCTTAAACTTACATCGCACATAAATCAAAAGTCAAGGTTAGTCTTGACATGCATGAGGAAAAGTGTGAATAGTGTACTACTAGTATCTCGCAACCTGTGATGTAGTCCATTCCAACTAATGAATTAAAACATTGCAGATCAATACACCTTTTCGGAAATAATATTATAAGTCATTAGAAAACACATATAGTTATCTCAGAATCACAAAAAGAGAGACAAAAATACAAACGATTTGAATTTCCAAAAAGGTGTACTGATGAAAATATATGAAAATTGATCCAGATAACATCATTTTAACCACTGGTCGAAAGTCTTCGTGACTCATTAGGATCGAAGACGTCAAAGGATTTGTTTAGTATTAAACCATTTATTCGAAGCTCTTATACAAATACAACACTTTAATCAAGTTGTTTAATTTAGCACCAATATAAAGATACCTCTTGGTTTTAGCTAACCATAACAAACAGTAGTCTTATTCTTTGTATAGTATCAACAATACTTTTGAGAGTGGATGCCGACCAATTCCAAAAATACATGTCTACGTGTCAAGCCAACCAAGAAATTAATTTCATGTAAACTTCTGATAAAATGTTTTTGAGATTTAAGAAATGATTAAATTTTCAGCTCTTTTCAGAAGATACTCGAAATTATATTTGATGAACCCGTCAGCAATGAGGCAGGTATAAACATGAAGTAGTTATGATAGGTCAAATAGGTATGTTCATATTCAGGCTTCCTGGCCAAAGGGCTACTAATGTTTTATTAGGTATTTCATTCTTAGCATATTCTTAGCATACACATCATGTATAAGAGGAAGGTTATCAGAAATTATGCCATAAATCTTTGTCAATTTAAATCTTTTACAAAGTATTATTTACATTAAATAGCCTGCTTTGTTTTATCACTTCTTTCTTTTTAACGTTATTTCTTATTAACATGGGAAAGTAATATGTACATTTAATAGTCTGCTTTGTTTTATCACATAAAACTTAAGGCAAATTCAAGATGACGATATTCTTAGCATATTCTTAATTTTTTGTCAAATTTCATCTTGGATATTTAATAGAGTATATTCTTATAAAAAAACAGCGTGTATTAACTTTCCAATTTTAATCACATCATAGGAAGATTCGATGTCAATGTTAAGATAAAAAAAATGTTCATATAAACTTCTGAAAAAGATGATTTTCTCGTTGCTCATAAATTTATCGAATCTTCAGATCATTTTACATTGGAAAAATGTAATCAGAATGTCTGCTATTTCAATTTTGCGTCCAAATTGATAAAATCATCATAACCAATAACGGAGTAAACATAAATTCTTTACGTTAAAAAGGGGAAGGTACCAGCTTCAACAATTAATTCTTGAAAATTCTTTTATAAAAATGCGTATCGCGTTTTTCTCTTTGAGTAAATACGCCATAAGCGCATCTACCTAAATTAAACTTCTTTAAAAGAGAGAAAGGCCAAAATGCCAAAGAAAAATGCCAAAAAGGCGTAATAGAAAGAATCTTGTGTTTTATTCAGGCACCGTATAAAGTACCAACTTTTGAGATTCTTCAGGAGAAATATTCCGAGAGATGTTTTCAGAATTGTTCATCTGTACATCAGCAGATTATTCAAGCCTTTCTAAGCAACCAATTTGATTTTCTGTTGTATTTTCTGTAATCTGAGAGTTTGTGAGTGAATCATTCACAAATCTGATACGAATAACATCAACACATGTTTTGTCATCATTTTGACACTTGACAGCTCGGAAGAATCATAAACGATTTCATCATTTTCATGACATAAGACCAATTCGAGAAAAGGTAAACAACAAATGAGATGAGACCAGCATGATGCAAGAGATTAGCAATCAGGGGTCGAAATGATTTTCTTTTTAGGTCTTAAAACTCTGTAATTTTAGTAATACGGTACAGGGGGTGGTAACAGGGTTTCGGAAGGGTGGAACTCTAAACAATAGTGCATTTCAAAAAGGGCGATTAAAAAAGGAATGTTCAGAAAGTTGTAGACTTGGTAACTCGAACGAATTTAAAATCTAAAATTATAATTTTGAGAATTTGTAGATTCAAGAATATTAAAAAATATCCCCTTGCTGAAAAAGGTATCTATGAAATATTGAAAAATCACCACCCTTGTAGTAAAACCTGGTATAGCAAATACAAAAACAAAAACTTTGGCATCATGCCGGTAGTTATCCTAACAACCCGTCATAAAAACCCTGTTTAAAGTGGACAGTTGCTGCTAGTCTCATACGCCTCCACTTTCTCAGGGTTTCACTGTACACGTGTATTCAAGCGTACACAAGACGCAGCGTTACAAAATAATTGAATTTTGATTTTAAAATGATAAAGCCTGTTTGTTGTAACAAGGGGGGAAGTGCACACAAACTAAAGATAGCTGTGAAGGTTTGCTTTGACTTGCTGGTTTAAACTGTTCAGATTGACATTGTCTCTGCAAAGATTAGAAGTTAAACGTGCCAATTTAATCCATTGGGATATTCTCATTGGGGTAAAAGGACACTTTTTACAAGAAATTTATCGATATCATATAGTATATGAGTATAAGACATTAAGACACAAGACTACTTTTAAAGTACAAAAGTCTTTTTTTAATAGTTAATACCGAAGCCCAAATTCTCCAATGAAAATATAGCCTTGTCTATTTATTTACAAATAGACAAGCTAGATCTTCTATTAGATAATTACCCAATTTCAATTTACAATGATGTATATCTTCTCTAAAACTTACAATAGTTACCATGTGAAATGAACATTTTTTTACTCTAGTAATTCAAAAACAACATTATCATAACGGACAGGAAACGAAATATATTCTTTCATCAGAAATATATCTTCATTATTTTTTATTCTACTAACATCTGATCCATGTGTTATTGTCAATGTGAAGCTTACACTTAAATTAATTACAACACTTCATTCATGTAAATGACTTAAATAATGAAAAGTCATCGTTTTGATCAATGTTGGTGTCCCGCCATTTAAAGAAAGTGAAACACACGTTTAGCGCGCACGCCATAAGGTTAAGGGTTGGACATGAATCACATGATCTCCATCTCTTTATGTCATCTTTTAGTACACTACTATTCAAGTTAAGTTAAGCATCATCGCAATAAAATGCAATTGACACGGGCTCTAACGGGGGCATAATAATTATGTTAAGTGATGCCGACGGGTTGATTCATGTCCTGTCATCATAACAAAACGCTATCGAAATAGATGTCTTCTTCAGAAAAAAATGTTGAAAGAAATGTTCATTGTTTTATGTACTTTAATCAAATTTGTTAATTCAGAATACTTGAGATATTTTCACTGATGAAAACGGTTGTTAATTTTTGACACCAACACTTAGTTGTGTAATCCAATCAGTAAAGCTAAAATTCTCTCGGTTCAACCAGTGTTAAGATGAGCAAAGTGACTGTTCTGTCGTAGGTAGAAACCTTCAAATTCACATCCCAATTTCGTAACGCGCGTGACTCTGATTCATATCATGTAAAGAAATGAGGAAGTAAAAAAAGTTGTTTGGATTTACTTGCTCATCAACAGATGCCATAACGATACTATGACAACAATATACAAACATATGTCGTAACGTAGACAAGCGCGACATCCAGACATCCAGTTGTACTGGGAAACCGACTCCTACTGCGCAATGGAAGTTAGTTTAACAGAAAAACAACAACGTTTATTTGGATTTTCATCAACGCATTCCCATTCATCGTAAGGAGAATGATCATGTTTTTGTCTGTGACGTTACTAAACTAAGGCGGACACTAAGGTAAACAAATATGGCGGGTAAAGGATGTATTGATTCACTCAAAATAACGTCAGCACTTTTGAATCATGCCAGATTATGGGGAAATCTGATACATGAACAAACAAAAGTGACGATAATTGCTAATCCAGGAATGATGTTTTGATGAATATTGTTAAAATGACAAACAAGGCAAAAAACTGTTTCTGGTGTTGAAAACAATATGCCTGGAAAAATAACCACCAAGCAAGCAAGAATTGGATATCACTTACAAAGAACTTATTTTTAATTGTTTCTCACTTTGATAATGCAACGAAAAATCAATCACTACATCTTATCTTGTCCTATGACATTACATGCCTAGTTCTAACTACTCAGAGGCTTAAACAATTTCAAGAGATTCATTGATTAATCGTTAAATCAATACAGCTCCTTTTCAGTCTGCATTAAATCCTACATAAAAATGATGTGCCATTAAGTTGGTTCTCAGCTCAAAGAGAATCTTTCTAATTTTCAATCATGTTGCATCGATATAACATAGGGTCCTAGTTCTAAAGTTTCTATCCCATATGAACTGATTTTCAATTGGCATTATGGTTTATGGTTTATGGTTTCCACTTATGATAGAACAGTCATGCAGAAGATAATTACGTGCTTATCGAGGCAATGGCTTAAGTACCACATAGTGTTTCGTCGGCAACCAACTGACGCCCAATTCCCCTCACATGTGATGGATATTTTGTGCCCTTGCTAAGAGCTCGAGTCGTGTGTATATCATTGCAACGTTTGTATTGACACTTGCCTCCAACATCCGCTTCCTCCATCCATTAGTATCTCACAAAAACGTTGCTTAAATTGTATTGGTGGAAGTATGTTAAAAGATGACATTCCACTACGTGCTGGTACATCAATATCATTTCATATATGTTGGATTTCTGGAATTACGTGACAAATTCCAGTCCTATATAACTGTTTTTAAAGTCTTAAAGTTTCGAAGATTCTTTTAGGGTCAAATGAATAATCAATTTACAGCCTACGTTTAATTTGTATGTGTAAACGGTTTGATAGTATTTGACTCATCTGTCCTTCTTAAATATCAAATAATGCTTTTCATCGTAGATGTTTAAGCGTTTGGTACGTTGGGTTCATAAATCTGTCGTGTTAACCCCTTAAACATCGTTAATAAGATGAATAAGCCAAAATTATGTAAAAAAAAAGGTCAGAACAAGCGATGGGTTATCGAGCTAAGCGAGACACAATATTTTGTAAATACTACTGAAAGCTGATCCAATTAAATCGCTTGAGATCTTTGTTGACATTTGAAAAAAAACAGATCACGTGTTCAGAAAACATGGAATATCGTATATATATATGTGTGTATTTGTGTATGCGTCTTGGTTTGTTATTAAAGGATCATCGTAACACGAAGTTGACGTAGACAGTGTGATTGTTACTGTAAAAATAAAAATCTGCTATATTATCTATATAATACTGTTATAAGAGTGAGGAAAGAGTTTTTTGGGACGTGTTAAAGAGAGACCATTTGGTACTGTACCTCTCATCAACTTGTATAGGAAAGAGATTGTTGTTAAATTGGTAGCAATTCATGGATGAATATTCGTGTAATTTCGTGAATTAGCCTATAAATTACGCGAGTTTATCATTGTTTTAGCGTTTTTTGCGGTGATCTTAATTGAATATTTATTGGACGAATACTGTCAGCTAATTGTGAATCAGATGAATAAAATGGCGAGCAAAACGAGTGGCTTCATCGATTTGAGGGAACGCTTCCGTAGCAAGAAGAAGATGAAATCATTTCCAAATAAACAAGCTATGGATTTACTTATAGAAAATAATCCACCACCGAAATCAAAATCGTGTAAAGACAAGGACACGAAATATTCGCGTATAAGATCATATGGACGTAGTTCCTCCACTATATCTGTTGAGATTGTTATGCACAACGCTGTTTTACGTGAGGACACAGGTACGCTAGGGCGTGTTCTAGTCGACGAAAATTTACAAATCAATGCAAAATCTCCAGCCGGATTTACTGCATTGCACCAAGCTTGTATTCTTGGCAGTTTGTCGTGCACAAAAATGCTTTTAAACTCTGGAGCTGATATTTTCCTCAAAAGCATTGAAGGGGATACTCCATTACAGCTTGCTGTATTGAGCGGACATTTCGAGGTAGCTGAATATCTTATATCGATGGGTGCTAAAGATTCAGATATAAGTGATGGCGTACAAGCATCGAGGCTTCAAAGAGGTATAAGCTGGTGCCTGTAGTTGTCAGAGAACATGTACCATTTGGTAGATTACCCTACAGAAGTAGTTAGACTCGCGCATGAAACTAGAAATTCCAATATAAACTATTGCATTGGTAATGCAATACCAAATTCTATTCGATAAAAATATCTTGGAAAATAGTTATTTAGCACCAAGGAACTTAACATGCTGTTACTCCGCGTATTTAGCTAGGAAAACACTCCTTTTGTAAGACCTACAACGCGTGTTAAGCAAAGTGCAATACGTCAAATCCGATTATAGAATATAGTTACAAAGTAGAAATCATTTTAGTGACATGTAAATATTTTAGGTTGAAGTGCCTTCTAAACTAGACGATAATCTGGTTTGTGGGTTTGGCAAGAAAACATTCGAGTAAAGTGGCTCTTTCTTTTTTCGTGCAGTTCTTCAAAACGGCTACTTGTTTAGAAGTAATGAAAAAACAACTTAATCTTTGTAAAGTGTTCTTAGTAAATTGCATTAAATGCTTAATTCAGCAAGTTAGTTAGAATCTGATCGAAAGTTTCTCCCTTTACTCAATTGATTTCTTGTCACACGATTAATTCTAAAAGTCGACATTATTGACTAATTTGTACCCATATTTGTTTTAAATTACAAGAAAAATATCTCCATATTGGGTTACTAATCAGTTGTCAACATTTTGAGTTTTTAGTGTTACGTGGAAATTAGAATTTGCTATCCGCTTAAGTTGGAGTCAAAAAAACTTGTGCTGTTAAAAATACGAAAGAATTACATAATTTTGACACCTGATAGTAAAATACTCATTTTTTTTTCTTTCATCGAATCTTTCTTATACTGTTTATGATAAAGATTATTTAAAACATCAGATTCATCTTGTAAATATATTTTTTATATAATAATTTATTAGAATTCGATTTTTGTTGTACTATAGTATATTTTCTTCATAAAACTCTGTGTAATGCTCTATATGGTCTCTCCGGCACCCCTCATTTCTTTTAAATATGATTTTAATATTGATTCGATCATCACATTTAAAAATGAACAAAACCGACTTCAAATTTCAAAATATTAACTATTATTTTAATGTGCGCTAAAACATCTTATATGCCTTTATAAAATGTGTTAATACACCATAAATGTTTTCCTATTGTTATTGATTATAAAATTGGCTATAAGCCCTTTGAGAATGATTATGTTTTTTCTTCACTTACTGCCTTCTGTAAACTTTGCACGGCCTAGCAGGTGACATTGAACCCCAGGAAGAAACCTATTTGAACATCCAGGCAGAAATCCATCATGGTGACTCCAGCAATTGAAGTCAAAGATTATTTCTACCATCTGGAAAGGATTAATGTTTCAATGGCTTGGACGGGAGTACAGTTTAGCGTTATCATATTCTGACAGTAAGTCAATCTCACTACTAATTGCATATGGCGTCAATATCTGAATTTCTGCTCTCATCTAGATTATATAACTTTTCTTAATTAATTCACTGTTTTAAGATAAAACGATGATGCTCCATTTCGTGACTCATTCCGACACGTGGTTTGGCAGAACGATTATAAGAGAATTAAAATCCTGACGAAATGAACGTAAAATTCTTGTCATGTGATAAACGACTCGCTAATTATTAACTTAGCACATTTTGTTAATGCCAAAGAGAAACGCTCATTAGGCCTTCAAAGTTGAGGAAAGTATACATCGCTGTTTGTTTATGCTTGTGCACGATAGAGCTGCAGTGTGCATCTTTTCTCAATGACATGTTTAGTTTTGAAACAATTTTTACAAGAGACGTAGGAAGTGGCGGATATGGAGTATATTCAATGCATTCATGAATACACTCATTTTAGAGCGAATATTCCTTTTTTGAATAGTGGGTCATTCAAAAAGGAAATCATCGCAAAAATGACAATTTTAGCACCTTTTCCCCCTATGTCACCGAGTAAAAGGTTTAAAAAAGATTTAAAAAAGATCAATAATGTCTCATGCAGCTAAAGGGGTTAAAACACCTCCAGGGAAGTGTAATCACTCTAGTACGTTATTTATGATATGCGTTTTATTGCATCGTTATAAGAGGAAACCAGTAAGGATTACGAGGCATTCTAACATTAGTAGTGTGCAATGAAACTTATGTTCGAAAATGGAAAGAGGATGAACTCACTATAACTATGTTTGAAATGAATAAAGTGAGTGAGTAAATAAAGTGCAAATTTCGACCGAGAAAGAATAACTTCAAGAGCAAAATAAAAGCAATTTGACAATACAAACAAAACGTCAACTAGATAATAAGAAGTGTCGACTTTGAGGCAGAGAAACTTCATTAGATTAAGCTCATCGTATCTCAAAGCAAATTTCTTGGAGATTATCCGAAAAAAATGTTGTTTGGTAAACGTAGCATAAAGAATATTATTGGAAAGTGAGCAAATTATAAAGTTTATTTGTAATTGTTTTCCATTTTAATATCTGAACAAAATCATTTACATTTGCCATCATATTCATCACGAAATTTGCCTGAGTAAATGAAAGATAGAGACTATTTGGTTTCATGTGGGCGTGGAATTTTAATTGTATACACAAGGACAATAGTGTCAAAATAACTCTTCAACCGTATCACAAAGATGAAAATGCGATCCTTTAAATGGTTATTGCCTTTAGATTGGAGCATATAGGCAGAACAAAAAGACTTGCAACTAAAATTATTTTACATCGAAATATGCCTAGCAACAAAAATGTGGTAAAAATGAAAACAATTTATATTGTCAGATGCATCGTAGAAAACTAGCTGCACAAATGTTCTTCTGCTGAGTTCTAGCACATTCTTCCACTTCCCTTTATACACTCTCTAACACTTCAAATCACTTTGAGCGCGCTGTTTATACAAGCTTGTTTTCATTACAAGTGTTTACTGCAGAATGTTGGCACGGATCGCTGTTCATTTTGTTTTTATATCTCGATCTCTGTGTCACCGGGTGACGTGCTTCACATTTTAACTTATGTAATCTTTCGCATCACGGGTCTGTTATTCGCAGAGAGGTGGATGGTCAGTTTAGACCTCCATCAATGGCTAATGGTTTGCACTTATAATGGAACAAGCTCTTTACGTGCTTATCGAGACAATGGCTAAAGTCCCACCTAGTGTTTCGTCAGCTACCAACTGACTACCCAATTTCCCTCACATGGCATGGGTCGAACCGTCGGCATTCCCTTACGATAGTTACTCAGTCCTTCGGACTTCAAAAGCTAGTCCTCAGTGCCACGTGGAAAAAAGTTTTTAAAGCTAGAATCGTAAAAA
>JAUKPT010005343.1:0-10488 GCA_032273505.1 Nanomia bijuga | reverse complement strand
CAGATGATAAAAAACCTGCTGTAATGTTGAAGAAAATGCTTCATAAGTATTCTGAGTTAAATGCTAATTCAACATTACCAAAGGATGAAAAGTCTTATTCTTGTGAGTTATGTAGTAAGTCATATACCCGGAAGAGTAATCTGAAAGTACATATGAAAACACACACAGGTGAAACTCTACACCAATGTGAAGTTTGTTCTAAACAATTCAGTCAAAGTTGGCATTTGAAAGAGCACACTCGAATTCACACTGCTGAAACACCATACAAATGTAAAGTGTGTGGTAAATCATTTAATCGTAGTAATAATTTGAAAGTACATATGAGAACACATACTACTGGTGAAAAACCATACAAATGTAAAGCTTGTGGTAAAGAATTTATATGTAGTAGTAAATTGAAAGTTCATATGAGAACACATACTGGTGAAACACCATACCAGTGTGAAGTTTGTTCTAAACAATTTAGTCAAAGTTATTCTTTAAATGTACATATGAGAACACATACTGGTGAATTACCATACCAATGTGAAGTGTGTACTAAAAAATTCACTCAAAGTTGTCATTTAAAAGAACACCTCCGAGTTCACACTGGTGAAACACCATACAAATGCAAAGCTTGTGATAAAGGGTTCAAGCAAAGTAAAGGTTTGAAAAGACACATGAGAACACACACTGGCGAAACATCATAACAATGTGAAGTGTATTTTATACAATTTAAATAAAGTAAAGTTGAAGAGACACTTGAGAATACACACTTGTGATTTCAATGTGAAGTGTGTTATGAACAATTTTAACTGCTTGGTAATTTCAACAAACACTTGGTAAAAGTCCAATACAATGCAAAGTGTGTTTAAAACAATACAATGGTTGAAACAGTTCAAACATATTTGCTATCTGAAAAATATGGTTATGGCATGTGTTTTAAATGCGTCAAGCAAAATGTTAATTTAATTAGCACTATGTTTGACGAGACAAACTTTTAACACATTGTACCTAATAAAAATGTTGAAAATCCTATATGTTTAGCATGCTTAATTTTCTTTATAACTTTCATGTGGAAATATTTGATTATAAAGGCTCCATCTTAATTCACTTTGATTCTTATAATTGAAATGAAACATTTATTTTTTATGTATCATGTAACTATGCTGTAATTCGTTGACACAAATGAATTTTTATTAACAAACATTTTTGTTGACAGAAAAGTTAGTGGTAAGGGAGTTTTATCACCCTAAACTTATGGAAACCATGATTCATCTTTCTTAATGAATCGTGAAAAAAATTTGATGACATTTGTTTAATTGATAAACTTTAATAATTGTTTGATGATCCAGTCTTGAAAATTACTGAGGCTTCGAAAACAAATTACTCCATTGTTTGATAATTGATTTTCAATTTTCATGTAGCGAAAGGCCTAACTTAAATTTACTCCTGGGGAACAAACATGAGATGTGTTTTTTTTGTTTCTATAATTTTATACAAACTGATACAAATCATTGATACAGAGAATATTCAGTTCTGTGTTTTTATGTGTATTCTGTGTATTTTTGTTTCACTTAGATGTGAGAATTGAAGAAAGAGAGTCATGGTGATTCTTTATGTGCTTAATATTCATCCTTCTTATGGTGGTTCCATCACAAGCCACTTTGGTTTTGTTTCAATCATCCAAATTATTGTGCCTACTTGACACAATCCATTTCTTACTATAACATTATTTTTACAGAAAATTTAAGAAAGTGGTACAATTTCAACGAAGGTTTAAATGAGTTGTATATTGAATTCCTCTTGTAGAAAATTTTTTCTCGATGCTTTGCATGTTATATTTAGAGGGAAAAAGATTCATTTTTCTATAAAAGATGGTGTTTTCAATTGTTTACAATAGACCAAGTGAGTGGACAAAATTTCTACCCTAGGTTTGTTCCTATTTTTCAGTTTGTATGCATGTAAGGTTTGGGAAAATTCAATTCTTGGAATAAAAAGTCGTGAAACAGTGTTTTTCATCAATATTATGATCTCAAAGAATACACTTTTTTTTTATACCTCCAAACTTCTAAATTGACTTATTGAGCTTATGCTGAAGTTGCAAAAAGTGGTATAGTTGGTCAAAATTGGACAATTTAAACTCATAAAATCAACAATTTGAGAGGATTATAAGCATTTTTCTGCCTTTTTTCATGGTGACGTCATTTTTTTGTATTTCAAAATTGTCATGTCGTATTCCAGTTGCAGAATACAGGTAAAATTTATTTAGGTGTAAGTTTACCTTAAGAAGAGAGGAGTGGGGATGAGATCTAGTCTGAATATCAACAAAAAGTCTTGGGACTTCTTTTGTACCAGGGTATTTTGTGGGACAGAGTACACAAATATATCATCAAAGGATAAGGATTGAAAGATATTATGACATATATCTAGATATCAAATACAGCGCATTTTACAATAATTCTTCAACCAAGCTAAAGTTTTTTATTTCATCAAGGCATCAAAGCTCTTCAAGGCTCTTCTTTAACCTTTTTTCATATTAAAGCCCTCCCCATCAGTAATGAGTTAAAATATCTCTCGGACCTGTTGCACTGGTCGATTAAACTCCCAAAGTCATGTTTTTTGAAATGTTTACATTTAATATAGAATCTGGTAATCATCATCTTTAAATTCTCATTTTCATGTTTGGCTTCATTACCATAAATTAGTTGTTTTTTCTACTTTCAATTGACTGTCGCCTTTTTTTAGCTTAAGATTGAAAAATGAATGATGCAGAAGAAAGCGAATCTTTTCTTTATTTGATATCATCATCTGTATCGTGGGTGGAGCATGACAAGATACGAAATGCAGATGATACGATACCTGCCACCATGTTGAAGAACATGCTTGATCAGCATTCTAAGTTAAAAGTTGAAAAATCCTATTGTTGCAAGCTTTGTAGTATGTCATATACCAACAAGAGTGATTTGAGAAGACACATGAGAATACACACTTGTGAAACACCATATAAATGTAAATCTTGTGGTAAAGAATTTAAATGTGGTAGTAAATTGAAAGTTCATATGAGAACACATACTGGTGAAAAACCATACCAATGTGAAGTTTGTTCTAAACAATTCAGTCAAAGTACTAATTTAGAAAGACATTTGAGAATACACACTGGTGAAACTCCATACAAATGTAAAGCATGTGGTAAAGAATTTAAATGTGGTAGTAAATTGAAAGTTCATATGAGAACACATACTAGTGAAAAACCATACCAATGTGAAGTTTGTTCTAAACAATTCAGTGAAAGTACTAATTTAGGAAGACATTTGAGAATACACACTGGTGAAACTCCATTCAAATGTGAAGTGTGTTCTAAACAATTTAATCGTAGTAATAACTTGGAAAGACACATTAGAATTCACACTGGTGAAACTCCATACCAATGTGAAGAATGTAGTAAACAATTTAATTGTCAAAGTAATTTGAAAATGCACAGAATAATACACACCGGTGAAACTCCATACCGATGTGAAGTTTGTTTCAAACAGTATAATCATAGAAGTAATTTAAAAACTCACATGAGAAAACACGCTGGTGGTACTCCATACTAATGTGAAGTATGTTTTAAACAATTTAAATTTGGTGGTTATCTAAAAAAACACATGGGGACACACACTACTTAAACTTCTCACCAATATGCAGATTGTTTTTAATAGTTTAAACTGCTAGGTAGTTTGAAAAATAATCGCAAGTCATCTAAAAAAGGCACATATTGAGTGTACATATTGAGGAACTCACTTTAGATTTATGGTGTGCGTTTTAAACGAACCAAACAATTATTTGAACAACCATCTATTTGAGAAGACAATCAAAGTTTTAGTTTAACAAGACCCAACATACGCACCTGAACCTGATTTTAATGTTAAAAATCCTAAATGTTTGGTATGTTAAAATTTGATTTTAATATGGAAATTTTAGGAAACTATTGATATAGTTCACCTCAACACTCTATATGAAATTGAAATGAAATATTTCTTTTTATTACATGATGTAACTATATAACCACATAATGTTTAGTTGATTTCTGAATAGCACCTCTTTGTTTGAAATGTAAGAAATGTAAAACAATTACAACAAAGTATTGAATTGATTTGAAAGATGCTATAAGAAAGTTATGAATGAAATTTAATATTTTCCATTATTTTTTGTCAGGATAATAGTATTTCTAACTGAACCAATCAGAATAGTATTTTTTTAGTGCACTTAGCAGAATTTTTTGAGAAGTTTAATACTGGATAACTTTTCAATTAAGGCATTTGAATTCCTTTCAACTTCTTAAGACTCTTTAGACTGTAGGTCTGAATGATCAGTATATACCATTTGAGGAATAATGAGGGCTATGAAATTTGGAACGAGGCAGTTGTTAATGTTAATGAAATCTTAGTCCCTTATTTCAAAACATAACCACAATTATGATGAGGTTATCTGGATCACTATTTAAGATAGATCATCAGTTTTTTCATCAGTTTTAAAAATGTGGCAACAAGTTGTCATTTGAAAGAACACACTCAAAATCACACTGGTGAAATGTCAGATCAATGTGAAGTGTGTGGTAAAGAATTTAGTCGTATTAGAACACACACTAGTGAAACTCCATACCAATTTGAAGCTTTTGTTAAGCAATTCAGTCAAAGGGGTAGTTTAAGAAGCCATTTGAGAATACCCACTGGCGAAACTCCATACCAATGTAAAGTGTGTTCTAAACAATTCAATGAAAGTTTGGAAATGCATTTGAGACAACACACAGGTGAAACGCCATGTGCCTTACCTTAGATGCCCCCCCCCCAACAAAAGAAAAACAAAAAAACAAAGCAAAACCTCCTCCCCCGTTTTACTTATGAACAATTGGCTTTAACGATTCTCTATCTGTCTTTGTTGTGTTGACTGGATTGGAACTTTCGAAAAGAACCCTGGAATAAGCATATGCATTTCTTCAGTTAATAGACTATTTTTCAAAGAATTCTTAAAATTTTCAATATCAATATTTTGTTGCTCATGGTTTAGTTCTTTGGAGCTAAATTCTTGTTTGCTGAAATGTTTGATATTTGATGCAGAGTCTGATAATCATTATCTTTTCATTTTCATTCCTTGTTTTGTCTTATGAGCATGGATTACTTTTCTTTTCTACTTTTAATTGAATTTCACCTTTTTTTAGTATAGATTAAAATAAAGTAAATCAAAAACATAGTTAAAAATATATACAATTAAATAGAAGTTAATTATTTCTATGCTGACAACTTTAACAGAAAGTAGAGTTAATAAAAACTCTACTAAAAGAAATGGGAAAGCCACTTAATATACAAAGTTGAGAAAATCAATTCAATAAATCAAATAAAATAAAATAATGACAAAGATTGTGCAGCAGTGCAAAAAAAAAACAGAGCGGAGAAAGAAATTAAAAACAAATAAAAAGTCTGGAGGACAGCCTGTTGCAAACTCGGAAGACATGCAAAATAAACTCTGTCATTATTTAAAATTATTTAACAAAGTATATTTATCAACATAAAATTTAAAAAAGGCCTCTGTAAGGGAGCGTTAATATTCATCGAAACAGTGTCTGTAGTATAATTATTTGAAAAAGAATAACAAAAACATTACAAACATTACAAACATATGATATTCGTACGTTCATAAGTAAAAAGATGGTAGGATAAAACATGGTATCATAAAAACATGGCAGTAAATATAAATATGAAAAAAGGAAATAAAGCAAAACGAAGTGCACAGAATAAAATGATACTGTTTGTTGAACAATTCAAAAAACAGATTCACATTATAAACACAAATTCATGTTATAAAGTTTTATGTATGCAATACATAGGGCTCGTTCAAAAATAAAGTAAACTAACACAAATTAAAACAAGAGAACGTCTTGAGAAGCAGAAAATATAATAAAGGTTTTAACTGATTGATATGATATACTTTGTATTCCAGTAACACTGGTTCTTATTTTCGACAGGCTGTAATGAAATTTTTTAGCTGCTCTTGTGTGATAATATATATTTATCACACCCTTCAGAGTTTGATATCAGATATGTCGAGCTTCTAAATCAATAATGTTGAACGAGGCCGTAGACCGAGTTCAACATTGTTGATTTAGAAGCAAGACATATCTGATGTCAAACGACGAAAGGGTGTGATAAATATATTGTTGTATCTCACCCAAATCTAACAATAAAAATGAGAATTAAAGCCGTACTTTACCTGAAACGAGATGAAAAAAAACTATTTCTTAAAATATTTTGCTCATGTTCGAACTCAATCTATTTAACAAAATCAATTAATTATGTCGTATAAAATGGCATTTTGTTCGCAAACTTTTAGGAAAATTAAAAATGCATGCTTTTTTCGTAAATTACTTTGGTAAAGGGACAGTTTCTTAAGCAAGAGTTGTAGTGTTAATGTAAAACAACAAAAAAAGATCAAACAATTTTTTATATACTTAAATATAAATCTATTTGTTATAATTGATAGTCACATTACAATTTGTAAACGTTGGCATATGCCTAGTTTTGATAACAGTTTTGTTATTCAAAAGTTCATTTGAAATATAACATTATGTTCAACCATACCTTTTACATCAACCCAACAGGTGAATTAAGGTGAAACGAATGATACAGTTTTATTAGATCTTCGCCTTCGATTTCAGGATGGTGTTTTACTAACCCTTTATCGGATCCCTTGATTTTTTTCAATATATTGATAAAACAAGTGTTCGAAGGAATTGTCATTTATGATGTCAATACCACGATGAGTCAGAAAATGTTGCTGAAGGCCACATCGAATTGCATTTATTGAGTTAACCTTATACATCTCACCTTTTTCAGTACGGCACCCAGCGTAAAATTTTTGTAGTAAATATTTGAGCTCTTCTTTTGAAATATCGTTCAAGGAACAGATATCTTCTTCCTTGCAAAATTCCAAAAACGTCTTTACCGCATTACTCGTACTTCGTACAGTGCTTTTTTGCTTTAACTCCTCTAATTCAGCTTCATTGAGATGAACGAATCTGTTTGAAGCCATGTTATCAACTGTGCATCAACAACAACATATAACGTGGGTGTATCGCAGTTATTTATACCTACTTCATCAAAATCAATTTTACACAAATTTGAATCGTTATATTTATTTATTTCAATTAAGGTCATTATTCGCACTAAAGACTTTTCATCGGAACGGAAGGAAACAGCACGATTTCTATTGAAATAGATATCGAGAACAATAGAAATCGTCCTGTTACGCTCCGATCCGATGTTAATTTCTCGGAGTGGATAATAGCCTTTACTATGGCTCGCTAACATTTAATCCCTAATTATTGTCAGGTAGAGTAAAATGAAACACGTTTTTGTCATTAGTTAAGTTAATCACCGTATCAAAAAATTTGTTCCCATTTTGAAACTTTTTCATTGTGTGTTAAAAACTAAATTGTTACACCTATGTGCAGTAAAAGTTATACATATGTTTAACAATTTTCCACGTGATAACACATGATAAATTTTGACATTTGAAATATCAAGCTTTAATCAACCAACAAATTGCGCTATTTTACTTAGAGATACGACAATATAATATAATAATATAATATAATAAATTTCTGGCCTTTAGTACCAGGTTCGTCGATAAGTTGTTTAATCTGGTTTAATTCCTTATTTTCTCACGAAGTGTATCGATGGATCGAATATTTCGCTTGTCCAAATTCCATCTAGGCGACATTTGAATGCGTTTATCGATGGAGCATTGTCCACTTGCGCCAGGAGAATATTCCATTGTCTAATGTTTCTATTTCTGAAAACTAACTTTCGAATATCTTTCTTGAATGATTCTTTTTTTATGTAGTAGTTGTGTCTCCTTAATTCATACCTCTCATTTTCATTACTATTGAAACACTCTTTTGCAACCGTAGGATCAAACAGATCGTTCGCTAGTTTGAAGGTTGTTATCATGTCACCGCTGTACTGCCTATAGCTTAGAGTGGGCAACTTTGAACATTTAATCTCCTATATTATGAGAATGCTAGTTCTTTTTAACCCGCAGTGCGAAATAAGGATGGTAAAACCACCCCTTCTTGATATAAAATCTTTCCTTACTCAGATTTACGAAATAAGAAATTAAAAATCTTTTTATTATGTGATTGAAATATCAAATTATGTAATATATTTGCATTTCAATAAAATTAAATAGCAGGACGTTTAAAAATAAAGTCTTTTGTGTAAAGTTATTACGTCTTTCTTTTGTCAAAAAAAAAACATGCTTATTTTTATGTTAAAGTGAGTTTATTTATAATTTTATATATCGCGAATACATTGTTGGAAAATGCTATACCAATTTAAATTGTGTTCTAAACAATTTAGTCAAAGTTATTCTTAAAATGTACATATGAGAACACACACTGGTGAATTACCAAACCAATGTGAAGGGTGTACTAAAAAATTCACTCAAAGTTGTCATTTGAAAGAACACATCAGAGTTTACACTGCTGAAACACCATACAAATGTAAAGTGTGTGGTAAATCATTTATTCGTGGTAATAATTCGGAAGAACATATGAGAACACATACTGGTGAAAAACCATTCAAATGTGAAGTTTGTTCTAAACAATTTCAACAGCTAGGAAATTTGAAAGTACTTTTGAGAATACATAGTACCTATTATATATCTTCTGATATCTCAAGCCACTTTGATATTTTCAAATCATTCAAATTCTTTTTTTATGTTCATGTAATAATGTTGGCTTCCTTGACACAATTGATTCCTTACTCTTGTGTTTTGTCTACAGCAAAGTTTAACAAAGTGATACAACTTCAACAAAAGTTCAAGTCTATATTTGTTTAAAAACATAATGAAAATGCTGAAGGGAGCGTGATTTTCTGCAATGAAACAGTGTTTTCTATTGACTAATCAGAACAATCTTTTGGAAGATTTTAATTTAAAGATTATTTTAATTTATTAATAGTTCTTTTAAAGCAAGTGATTTACTGAATTCTCTTTATAAATTTTCTTTTCTTTGAAAATTTGCATGTTATTTTTTGGAGAGGAAAAAGATTAATTTTCCTCTAAAAGGTGTTGTTTTTAATTTGTTTGTTATTGACCAGGTTGAGGACAAGGGATTGGTGGACAAAATTGCAGCAATGCTCTAACATTGCGAAAAGTGGTATAGTTTTCCAAAAGTGGACAATCAAAACTCATAAAAAGGCCAATTTGTAGGGAAAAGAAGCATTTTTCTACCATTTTGTCATTTTGTCATATTGTCATATGCAAGTTGAGGAATAAAGTTAGTTGTTACCAAGTCTGTTTTCCTTGTTCTGGAGGGTTCTGACCCCTCATAAACCCTCTATATTAGTCCTCAAACTTACAGAAATCTTTATAGCCTTGTAACTCTTTAAAACAAAGGGAACAAATTCATCACTTTACGTTAGACCTTAGGGAGGCATTTTACTAAAATATGATGTTAGATTTTGGGGTATTGCAATTTTGTAAGATAATTGGTAAATTATTGCCAGGGATATTTTTTATTAACACCCAGGATTTCAAACTTCAAAAGGTTGAAGTTTGGACAAAACCACTTATATTTGAAATTTCTGTGTCCCAAAATGTTTGGACATTTTTCCTTTTAAAATCGCTACCTTTACTTTTTGTATCAACATATTATCATGTTTTGATCAAAAAAATCTTCAGATCTTTTATATTTCAGGGGAATATTGAGTATTTATTTAACATATTAAGAACTCTTTAGGTTTTTGGAAAAGACTATCTTATACTATGGCCATTAAATGAGAACAAAATGGAATTAGCAGGTAAATGAATTAAGAGGCAAATTAGCCCATTTTGAGAACTACATACAAAGGGCTACAACATACTTAAAAGAAGTAGTAAAGAGTTATTTACGTTTGTCCTCCCTATACCCTTAACTTTTAAACAACTGTGTTTAAAGATTCTCTATCTGTTTATTATTCTGTTCTGTTGACTATGATAACCTAACATCTGTCACACAACAAGTACCTAAACACAATCGTCTAATCATAGCTGGTGACTTCAATGCCCATCTTGGAAAATCTGATAGCTACAAATTTGCTTACCACCAACAGACAAATAGAAATGGTCATATGATGGAAGATTATATAAAAGAAAACAATCTCTTATGTATCAACACAACTTTCCAGAAACGACTAGGGCAGCTTTGGACCCACAAGTCACCAAACGGAACTAAAGCACAACTGGATTACATAATCATAAATCATAAATAGAAAAACAGTGTGAAAAATGGTAGAGCTTGTAACTCTTTAAGTTGTATGCTCGTATATAAGTTGTATGCTAGTATATAAGTTGTATGCTTGTATATAAGTTGTATATATAAGTTGTATGGTTGTATATAAGTTGTATGCTCGTATATAAGTTGTATGCTCGCATATAAGTTGTATGCTAGTACATAAATTGTATGCTAGTATATAAGTTGTATGCTTG